>CM065119.1:5530000-5742500 GCA_033026305.1 Cirrhinus molitorella
TTATTGTTCTGTCTATCTGATCTGTCAGTCTATCTGTCTATCTATTGTTCTAACTATTGTTCTATCATTCTAACTATTGTTCTCTCTCTCTATCTTCGTTCTGTGGTTCTGTTGTTTTATCATTCTACTGTTCTATCATTTTATTGTTCCTATCATTCTGTTGTTCTGTCTGTCATTCTATCTGTCATTCTAACTATCTATATATTGTTTTATCGTTCTATCTCTTGTTTAAAAAAAACAACAACATTCAGGCCAACATTCAAGGACTCTCTCTGCAACCTTTGTTTTTCTAGATAAACATTCAGTTATATGAATTTCTTTGAATTTACATTAATTTTAATTCTACTCACATTTGCAATTCTGTTTCCTCTTTTCTACCTCAATTCAAATTGAGGAATTGATTTGGCATTTAGCAGGTATTCTCAATGGGATATACAGGGATAAAATAAAATTGACCTGCTTTTACCTTTACAAATCAGTCTAAGTGTACGCAGATCCCTAGTTAGGTTGGGTTAATCAAAGAAAGAGCTGTGACTGTTGTGAAGACGAGCATTTTCGCTCCTCATGGGCTTTTGGCTGCTTTAGTGTCCTGCCCTGTTTTCATTGGTAATCTTCACTGATTAAAGGTCTCTCAGAGTGGGACTCTGTGTGTGTGGGCTTGTCTTAGATGGTATCTGATGCTTAAGAAATGATTTTTCTCCAGTGCTTGTTCCTGTCATCCTCTCCTCCTCATCAAAGTGGATTTAGTGACTCAGTGTTTTGGGGTTTGGTCTTTCCTAAGCGATGTCACGCTTGAGATCAGCTCGCTAATGCTGGGCCTTTAGTTAGCTTTGGCTCAAAACACAAGTGTGTCAGTGTGTGAGTGAATGATTTTACTGTGGGTTTTAAATTATGTGGTGTTTGCTAAAACATCATTGTTGTGCCTGCTTAGTTTTAAATGGATAGTTGAGCCAAATATTTAATTTCTGTCATCATTTACTCATCTACATTTATGTGTTTTGCATTTGTTTACTCTCTCAAGTCGTTCCAAATTTGACTGACTTTCTTCTCTGAAACAAAGATATTTATATTTTTAATTTTCTTTTTATGGTACAATTCTTTTAAGAATTTGAACAAAACCCAAACAACTTTGGCAAGTGATTGTCTTGCATTTAGCCGTTTAGTCTTTTAAAATCTCTTGTTATTTTAGTATTTATATACTATAATAGTATTTATTTATATTTTGATTTAGAATGTATTTTTTATATATTCAAATTTTTTTCTCCAGTTTTTATTTTATTGTTATTTTAGTAATTAGCATATTTTTTCTATTTTTTTATTTTAGTAATTGAAGTAAGGCAACATTTTGAATTTAAATTATATCTGTATAATATTTATATTTTATATTTAAATTTGTTTTATATGCATTTAATATATATTATTAGATATTTTTTATTTTTTGCTTTATTTGAATTCATACAAATAATTTTTAATAATTTCGGGTTCAGTTTTAGTTAACAATAACAACATTGTCAACAGTTTTCATTTTCATTTTGGTTGAAGTTCTCTAATTTCGTTGCATCCTTTTCTCATTTTTATTAGTTTTGATTTTATATTTTAATTTTGCTTTATTGTCATTTTACTTATAGTAATTATCCATAATAAACTTAGCCATGCATAGTTGTGGTGGTGAGTCTTGCAAACAGCTTCAGAAAATATAAAAATCTAGTTTGTGGTTGAAACCTTTTTAACGCTCAGAGACAGAGAGCGAGAGACAGAGCTCTGGAATGAGTCCTCTTCTGGCTGTATGGCCTCATAACTCTGAAATGAGAAAGATGGGAAGGAAAAGGAGGAATCTACTTACAGCTAATCTACTCCCTCACACGAACCCCAAAGTCACATACACACACACACACACACACACAAAGACACACAGAGCTGTGGAAAATGTGTGAGGGGTGTGTGGTAAGTTAATAGCAGCAGAGGGAGTGACACAGTTTAAGAGTTTAAGAGCTTCTGTGTCTTACTCCGGGAAAAAAAATGATGTAAAGAGCATCACCTCTCCACAACACAAGAGTTAAACACTGTGTGTGTGTGTGTGTGTGTGTGTGTGTGTGTGTGTGTGTGTGTGTGTGTGTGTGAAGGTAAAAAGATCCGTCAGCTGGAATATAGACTCTCACATACCAAACACAGCTGCTCACAGCAACTTCACTTTTGTCTGTTTTCTGCCTTTCACAATATTTGGTTTGCATCTCTTTCGCTTGAATGACAGCTAAAAGGGAGATACTTAAATAAAACATTGTTTTAATGTTCTCCTGATTGATTTGAAATATTACAAAGAGCATCTTGTGCTTTGGTAGAAAAACATCTGACTGTCTGGGCAAAGTCACATGATCCTTTACATTAAATTACCTAGAAATAGTGCACAATCTAACTAGATGGTCAGATGACCATTTTCTCTTGCTATGAGCCTTAATTATAGTAACCTTTCTCAAAAAAAAGTTTAAAATAAAACTTTAAATATTTAATTGATCAAAAACACATGAATTAAAAGAGAAACAGTTCTTTTTAATTGTAATATTACTGTTTTTGCTTAATTTTTTTTATCATATAAATGCAGCAATGTGAGCAGAAAAGATTTATTTAAAAAAAATCTCACTGACTCCAAACTTTTGAGCCATAAAGACATTTATAATAAAATAATAAAAACTACAATATTACTGTTTTTACTGCATTTTTTTAGACAAATAAATAATTGCATGGCAAGCATAAAACGCTAAAAGACTTTCAAAAACATTTAAAAATCTTACCGGCCCCAAACTTTTGAACAGTGTTGTTAAATAAATATAGTTGTATTTGTTGTTTGTCATTTATTACCTCATAAATATTGTATTTTCTATGCTGAGTGTATGTTTTCTGTGTCTTTTCCGGAGGACCATTTTCTTCACCGCTCTGCAACGAGTGAGAAATGAAAAATCTTTCCTTGACTAGTAGAAAAGAGTACAGAAAGTTTTTTAATACATTTATATTTATTCATTTAGCAGACGCTTTTCAAGGTGACCAAGAAAAGGTGCAAAACTCTATAGAAAATGTATGCGATAAATCAAACAGAGCCAACAATATTAACACCACCGAAATACATCAAAATTGCAAAACAGTACAGAAAAAGTTCGTTTTAGGCTTTCAGATGAAAGAGTTTATGTTTGCAGCCATTAATAGACAGATAAACCCTAGCTTTATTTGCAAGAATTCAATGAAACTCTTTGAAATCAGCAGTAAATGAAATATTACCTGCAGTGACTGACTGTATATGAGTAAAGGATCATGTACCGCCGGTCATTCATGATCTCAAAATAATGGGTTTATTTTGCAGTGTAATATTACAGGGCATAACATGGCTGCTTACTAGGGATGCAACAATACAGTTAGTCCAAGGTTCAATACGTACCTCGGTTTTTAACCACAGTTTTCGGTTCGGTTCAGTTCTTGCCACATCAGTGTGTTTTTTTTTTTGGCAACAAATTAACAACAAAATACTCTGTAAACTGGAAGAAGTGTGGATTATTATACATCTGCATAATATTTCTTTTGAGATCGGTATTATTTTTTCGATTTTTACGCAAAGTAGGATGGGTTTTATTCATACGGGATGCCAGAGGGTGCCCTCATGCAGAAAATCCACACATGCGTCAAAGAAGTAACATTGATAACGCTCCGTTCCAGCTAGAACATCTCTAAAATGTAATAACTATATGAATATAAATGTATAAATGTATAACGAAATGTAAGGACAATAAACACTCGTCTGCAGTAATAATATATGGTTTATCTATGTTATTCAAGCCATCTCGTGTATTTTTTTTATAATGAATAAGTATATTTGTAAGACATTGCTAATCAACATACATAGAATATGTATAAACTAGATAAGATAAGATTTGTCAAGACAAACTTTGAGTTGAATTGAGAAAGCCTGACCAGAAAGTTTTACAAAGTTTTAGATATATTTTTAGATAGATAAATAGCATGTTACTAGCATGCTTCTAGCATGACTAGCAAGTTACTAGTATGTAGTTAGCAAGGTTAACAAGTTACTAACATGTTTCTAACATGATTAGCAAGTTGTTAGCATTTTTCTAACATGTTCCTAGGATGATTAGCAAGTTGCTTGTGTTTCTTGCATGATTAACAAGTTGCTAGCATGTTTCTTGTATGATTAGCAAGTTGTTAGCATGTTTGTAACATGTAGTCAACATGATTAACAAGTTACTAGCATGTTTCTAACATGATTAGCAAGTTGTTAGCATGTTTCTAACATGTTCCTAGGATGATTAGCAAGTTGCTTGTGTTTCTTGCATGATTAACAAGTTGCTAGCATGTTTCTTGTATGATTAGCAAGTTGTTAGCATGTTACTAACATGTAGTCAGCATGATTAACAAGTTAATAGCATGTTTTTAACATGATTAGCAAGTTGTTAGCATGTTTCTAACATGTTCCCTATGATGATTAGCAAGTTGCTAGCATGATTACCAAGTAGCTAGCATGTTTTAGCACATAGTTAACATGATTAGCAAGTTACTAGCATGTAGTTAGCATTATTAGCAAGTTATTAGCATTTTTCTAGCATGATTAGGAAGTTGCTGCTATTCTTTTAACATGTTTCTAGCATAATTAGCAAATTGTTAGCATGTTTCCTACGATGACCAAGTTGCTAGCATGTTTTAGCACATAGTTAACATGATTAGCAAGTTACTAGCATGTAGTTAGCATTATTAGCAAGTTACTAGCATATTTCTAGCATGATTAGGAAGTTGCTACTATTCTTCTAACATATTTCTAGCATAATTAGCAAATTGTTAGCATGTTTCTAGCATGATTAGCAAGTTTCTAGCATGCTTCTAGCATGATTAGCATGGTGTTAACATGATTAGCAAGTTGGTTTGCATTTGAATGGATTAGAAATAGTACATAGAAGGGAAGCTTGATTGAGTCTCAAGGGATTGTGGGAGTTTTGTCAGTTGGAGGTTGAATGTCTTGGCTCATTTGAACATTCTGTCAATGTAAGTCTATGGGATTTTTCCCAGTTTTAATCGTTATCTTTAGGAAAACCGTTAGTCTGATCAGTTAGAAAAGATATAGCACACTCGGTCTAGTTTGGAGTTTGTAGAGTTAAAGCTCTAGGAGTTAGAGTTGATCATTTGAGTCTCAGAAGAATAATAATAACTGTAAGTTTAAGTCGGAATTCAGTAAGTTTATAAAGGCTTATCATTGCATGTCATTAGAAGGGAAGATGTCCTGCTTGTGTTGCTTTTTTTCAAATCTAAGCGGGGAAGCCTTTCCTCATCTCAGAGAATTTAGGAAAAAAACGTAAAACTGCAGTGCACAAGCCCTCATTGAACCGTGGATGTCGTACCGAAAGGTTCGATATTATATTGAGAATTGTGACATCCCTACTGCTTACTAAATAAAAAAAGTAAATAGACATCAAATATTGATTTGGGTTGGAATCATTATGCGAGGAGAAAGCGATATGGAAGACGTGATTGTGTGTCTGTGTTTGTTTCTGTAGTGAACGGCGGCTGGTCTACGTGGACGGAGTGGTCCACCTGTAACACTCGATGTGGGCGGGGCCTTCAGAAAAGAACCCGCAGCTGCACCAATCCCGCGCCTCTAAACGGAGGGTCGCCGTGTGACGGACAGGCCATTCAAAAAATCGCCTGCACATCAGTTTGCACAGGTACCAATATACAGAAATTAATCAGAGGAGAGGCCATGTTTAATCTGATGGGAATGAAAACTGCATTTGAGCATTCAGTTGAGACAAAAAAAAATGAGCTGTGAAAAGTCAATAATTTAATAGTGTTTAAAACATTCAAAAATGTTTTAGTCATATTTGATAGTATTTGATACATTTAAAAACATTTTATTCATATTGAAAAAAAAAAAATAAATCAATTAAAATAATGGCATAGTAATTGATAGTATTTAATACATTTAAAAATACTCTATTCATATTACATTTTTTTTAAAATAATATCAGTAATTTAATCATATTTAATACATTAGTATTATTAAATATTTTAGTCATATTGAAATAAAATAAAAAATAAATAAAAATGGCATAGTAATTGAATATTGAATATTATTTAAGACATTTAAAAATATTTTATTCATATTATAATAAAATAAAAAACAAATAAAATAATGTCAGTAATATTTTAGTTAAACATATTTTAGTCATATTAAAATAAAAATATAAATAAAATAATGGCATAGCAATTTAATACATTTAAAAACATTTTATTAATATTGAAATAAAATAAAATAAAATAATGTCAGTAATTAAATAGTATTTAATACATTTAAAATATTTTATTAATATTGGAATAAAATAGAAAATAAATAAAATAATGTCAGTAATTAAATAGCATTTAATACATTTAAATATATTTTGTTTCAGTATGAATAAAATATTTTTAAATGTATTAAATACTAATTAATTAAGTTAATAATTAATAAAAAATAAAATAGTGCCATAGTAATTCAGTGGTATTTAATACATTTAAAATATTTTTTATTTTTAAATAAAATAAAATCTAAATCAAATAATGTCCTAATAATTCATAGTATTTAAAAGCAATTTCTGACATATTTGCCTTTTTTTTTTACCTCAAATTTTGCATCTTAAAATCTACTTAAAATCTACATCTACTTAATCACTGCATTAATTAATTTATGTGTTAACTTAAAAAATATTAAAAACTAAAAATGTGCAACCAATCATTGGTGACATCAAACAGTATAAAAAATATATATATTATAGTATTTTTAAATATTTTATTTTAGGTTTTTGGTAACTTTATGTGATTTTGTCGTTTTATTTGTTTTTGCTTTTTAATATTTCTTTTTTTTTTTTTTTTTTTTTTAATATTCCAATTGAGCTATATTTTCATTTTAGATTTACTTTAAGTAATTCTAGTACTTCATTTAGTAGCCAGGGCAACATTTCTCATTTTGATTTAAGTTTAGATTTGATTCAAATTGCAATTAACAAACAACATTGAATCACAAGTGGACGTTTTCCTGAAAATCTGAGTTTGTAATCGTGATACTACTCTGGAACTAATTAGGATATTTCCGACATGACGTAAACGCACAGTGAGGTCAGTTCTTAAGCCTGAAAGAAACACGATGAAGAATTTGATTCCGATTTTTATTTTTTTTTTTCCTCCATTGACATTTATTCATTTGGCAGTCGCTTTTATCCAAAGTGACTTCCAAATGAAGAATTCCTTCCATAAACACACAGATGGAAAATTCACAGTGAGACTATTGAATTGCAAGTGAGGAATTCCTTTCATAAAAACTTGATTCTTTTCCAGTCCGGTTTGAGTTCTTCGCCTCTTGATAGCATCAGACAAATGCATCTTTTTCCAGCCCTATCAGTTCAGCTTTCAAGCCAGACACTTCCCCTATACTTTGGCCCCTAGGGGCCCCTAAGGGCCAAGCGCATTTCCATTCCCTCCTGCCGGTGAGAGTCGGTTCGCTGTGAAGCAGGTGAGATTAAAGCATCTGCAAGCAGCAGGAGAGATGCCACAGTCACGCTAATGACTGACCCACATACTGCAGCCGCTCTCCTATGACACAATCCAGAGACAGGCCGACAACCCAACACTAGAGCAGAACATGCATAATGTTTCATTTCATTTTCCCTTTTGCGTGCAATATGCTCATGTGGTCCATGGTCGGGGATTTTATTTTATTTTATTTATTTTTTTAGGATATTTTAAGGTAATTTCAAGTTAATCTTTTTTATTTTATTTTATCTTTTTTTTTTTTTTTTTTTTTTCAGTCCATGGTATGGGCTTTTTAACTTTTTTTTATTATTATTTACTATATATATATATATATATATATATATATTATTATTATTATTATTATTATTATTATTATTATTATATATTTTTTTTTTTTTTTTTTTTTTTTTTTTTTTTTTTTTTAGTTTAGTTTAGTTTTTGGTCCATGATGAGGGTTTTTATTATTTTATTTTATTATATTTTTTTATTTTTTCAGTCCATGGTGGGGGCTTTTTTATTTTATTATTGATTAATGATTTTTTTTAGGTTAATTTCAGGTTATCTTTTTTTTTTTTTTTGTATTTTATTGTATTATTTTATTTATTTATATATTCATTTATTTTATTTTATTTCAGTTTATTTATTTTATTTATGATTTTTCAGGTTAATTTCAGGTTAATCTTTTATTTTATTTTATTAGTTTAGTTTAGTTTAGTTTTTTAATTTAATTTAATTTATTTATTTATGGTTTTTCAAGTTCATTTTATGTTAACCTTTTATTTTACTTTATTATTTTATTTTGTTTTATTTTATTTTATTTTATTTATTTATTCAGTCCATGGGGGGCTTTATTTATTTATTTATTGTTTTTTTTTATTTTATTATTTATGATTTTTCAGGTTAATTTCAGGTTCATCTTTTATTTTATATTGGCTTTTTTTCAGTCCATGGTGAGGGCTTTTTTATTTTATTTTATTTTATTTTATTTTATTTTATTTTTCAGGTTCATTTCAGGGTAATCTTTTATTATTTTATTTTTTATTTTTCAGGTTAGCTTTTTTTGTATACAATATGCATGAGATGGTCCATAATGGGGGCTTTGTATGTAAGGTTAGCCATTAATGGCTCATAAACATTTTTAAAACTACACTTGACTAACATATTAATGGACAAGGAATAAAATAAAATGCTACAAATACAAATAATACAAATAATAATTCAGTCCAAATATTTAATCTGCCTCACATCTCAGCAGAAGCATTTTTTAATTTGCTCTGCTGATCTCCGTTGTTTTTGGTGTGTGTTGTTTAGTTGATGGCGAGTGGGCCGACTGGAGCAAGTGGTCAGCGTGTAACACTGAATGCACTCAGTGGAGGAAGAGAGAGTGTAACGCTCCTGCGCCTCAAAACGGAGGGAAGGACTGTGAAGGAGTCACGCTACAGTCACAGAACTGCACTGATGGACTCTGCCTACAAAGTGAGTGCACTCACTCACACAGACACACACACATGTTTTATGGGGACATTCAATAGACGTAAAGGCTTTAATGCTGTACAAACTGTGTTTTCTATCACCCTACACCTACACCTACATTCTGTATGATTTATTAGCTTGTTTCCTCATGGGGACCAAAAAATATCAGGAGCACAAACACACACACAGAGTTAGGTCAGAATTGAGCCTGTTTACTTTCTTCAGACATGGTTTTGTGTTTCTGGTATTATCTGTTATTTTTGAATTACTATTATAGTTTATGTGTTTTTTTATTAGCTTATATTTTTCTATAGTTTTTATTTTAATTGTAGTTAAAATTTTAGTTTTAGTAAATGTGTTTGCCATTTTTATTATTATTTTTTTTTTTATCTATTAAACTTAAGTTTATATTTATTTCAGTTTTAGGTTTAGTCAATTTAGTACAGTATGTTTTTGGTGATTTTCTTTATTCTACTTAGCTTTAATTTATGTTATTTCAGTTTTAGTAATTTTAGTACTTAGTACAGTTAGTTGAGAAGGAAACATTTCTAATTTTCATTTGAGTTTCTGCTTTTCCATGTAGTTTTTACATTACTTTTTTTTTTTTCAGTTTTAGTAATTTTAGTATTTCAACACACACACACACACACACACACACACACATATATATATATATGTGACCCTGGACCACAAAACCAGTCTTAAGTCGCTGGGAAATATTTCTAGCAATAGCCAAAAATACATGGTATGGGTCAAAATTATCAAAAAATTTTTTTTGCCAAAAATCATTAGGATATTAAGTAAAGATCATGTTCCATTAAGATATTTTGTCAATTTCGTACTGTAAATGTATAAAAACTTAATTTTTGATACGTAATATGCATTGCTAAGAACTTCATTTGGACAACTTTAAAGGCAATTTTCTCAGTATTTTTATTTTTTTGCATCCTCAGATTGCAGATTTCAAATAGTTGTATCTCAGCCAAATATTGTCCGATCTCAACAAACCATACATCTATTGAAAGCTTATTTATTCAACTTTCAGAATATATATAAATCTCATTTTTGAAAAATTTACACTTAAGACTGGTTTCGTCGTCCGGGGTCACATATATATTATTAGATGACAAGGCAACATTGTTTATTTATATATTATCATAATATTTAATATTTATAATTTTTTAAATGGGCTTTTATTTTTATATTTTCAGTTTTTATTTAAGTTTAATTTTAGGTCAGTTTTAGTAAATGTATGGTTTTTGTGATTTTTACTCTATTTAGCTTTAGCTTGTATTAGTTAATTTTAGTTGCTTTAAGTTTCTGTTTTTCTTCTGGTTTTTATATTATATTTATTTCAATTTTTGGTAAGTTTAGTACTTTAAAAAAAAAAAAATTAGTTGACAAGGCAACATAATTGTTTATTTATATACTATCATAATATGTATTATTTTAAAATTAGCTTTTATTTTTTATATTTTAATTGTAGGTACGTTTTAGTAATTGTATTTTTTGTGTGATTCTTTATTCTATTTAGCTTTAATGTATATTATTTTAATTTTAGTCATTTTAATAGTTTTAGTTGATAAGGAAATATTTCTAATTTTTAAGTTTCTGTTTTTCATCTGTTTTTTTACAATATATTTTATTTCAGATTAGTTTTAGTTTTTTCAAAAACAACATTATTGTGAATTATTATTTATAATTGAGCATAACTAAAGGGGGAAAAATACTTTAAAATATCTTTGCTTTATTGCTGACATCACCAAGGCTGTTTTTTATTTTATTTTATTTTATTTTATTTTATTTTATTTTATTTTATGTTATTTTATTTTATTCAGGTGATATCACCCAGGCTATTTTATTTCATTTTATTTTACTTTTTTTTTCTGCTGTCATCATTGTTTTATTAGTTACAGCCACTCGTTGAATACCAGATATCATGGCAGCTCTGAAATATGCCACATTACAAAAGTTAAATTGATTGCAAATAGTCTTTCTTGTTTACTTTAAAGCTTTTAGTTGATTTTTTTTTTGCTCCTGTATGTAATGAGCCACATAAATATGTCCTTTCATTTGTTTCAATCACTGTCACACTGGATACACTACAAATAGGCGATGAGAATCTTTAAGAAACTGACAGGTGACATGAATGTATGTAATCACGAGCCATCAGCGTGGCAGTTTAATTTGTTTGCTGGTGTTTCGAGCAGTGATAAAGAGCGAGAGACAGGCCGCGGATGTGAGTCTCCTCTGTTTGGTGTTGTGTAATGGATCTCATGTCTGTCTCTCTCTCTCTCTCTCCCCGCAGGCACTTCCACACTAAAGTTTCTACTTTAAAAGTTCTTCCCCTTAAAAGTTGAGCAGGCACAATCCATTTAACCCCACTCAACTCAACTCTCTCAGCTCTCTGTCTTACTCTGTTGTAAAACCTAGTGAACTGCTGCCTAGACAGCAGGAAAATTTGAGCGTGTCCTATATAGCCAGGGGTGAAACCAGTGGTACAAGCTAACTATCCCATGCTAATCTGAGTGCATTTTAGTTTTAAACAAAGTTTCACTTGTCGTAACTTGTTGTTCATCTTCTTTTCAATGTTTTGTTTAGTAACCTATAGTTTTATGTATTTTAAGTGCTCAAATAGAGTTTGGAAATTCAACTGATCTTAGTAAATTGATTTGTTTGGATGGAAAGTCTCAATTTCAAATCATTATTTGTGACCCTGGACCACAAAACCAGTAATTATTGAAATTGATACATAATCTGAAAAGCTGATAAATGCGCTTTCCATTGATGTATGGTTTGTTAGGATAGGACAATACTTGGCTGAGATACAACTATTTGGAAATCTGGGGGGTGCAAAAAAAATCAAAATATTGAGAAAATCGCTGTCCAAGTTGTCCAAATAAAGTTCTTAGCATATGCATATTACTAATCAAAAATGAAGTATTAATATATATTTACAGTAGGAAATATACAAAATATCTTCATGGAACATGATCTTTACCTAATATCCTAATGATTTGTGGCATAAAAGAAAAATCACAAATTTTGACCCATACAATGTATTTTTTGCTATTGCTACAAATATACATCTGCTACTTAAGACTGTGGTCCAGGGTCACATTTGGTTTCTTATATTATAACAATAATAATAATAATAATAAATAAATAATAAATAAAATTTTAATTAATAGTTTTTGAAAGCAGTCTTTTATGCTTATCAAGGCTGCATTTATTTGATAAAAAATAAAATAACAATCCAAATACTGTGAAATACTACTACAATTTAAAATAACTGTTTTCTTTTTGAATATATTATAAAATGCAATTTATTCTTGCGATGCAAAGCCGAATTTTCAGCATCATTACTCCAGTCTTCATTGTCACGCGATCCTTCGGAAATCATTGTAATATGCTGATTTGCTGCTCAAGAAACATTTATTAGCATTATCAAGGTTAAAAGCAGTCTTGGTGTTTAATATTTTTGTGGAAACCATGGTATATTTGATTCAAACGAACATAATTTGTTTGAAATATAATTTTTTTGCAAAATTATAAATGTTTTTACTGTCACTTTAGATCAATTTAGTGCATCCCTGCTGGATAAAAGCAGTAATTTCTTTTAAAAAATCTTATTTCACCAAACTTTTATAGAGTAGTGTAGATATGATTGAACATAGCAAAAAATAAATTATTTCTATAGATATGGATAGATACAGAAGGCTAGAATGATAGAATGAATGATAGAACTAACAATAAAATGATCAAAAGAACTAACAATAAAATGAACGATAGATAGATAGATAGATAGATAGATATAGAAGACTAGAATGATAGAACAATAGAACTAATGATAGAATGAATGATAGAACTAATGTTAAATGAACATTAGATAGATAGATAGATAGATAGATAGATAGATCTAACAATAAAACAAACAAGATAGAACGCTAGAATGAAAGAACCAGCGATAGAACTAATGATAAATGAGGATAAATAACGATAGATGATAGAACTAACAATAAAATGAACAATAGAACTAAAAATAAAACGATAGATTGAACGATCTTTTCATTTTATTGTTAGTTCTATCGTTCGTTTTATTGTTAGTTCTATCATTCACTCTATCGTTTGTTCTGTAATTTAATAATGAACAGAATGTAGTTTGGCTACAGTTTCAAACTAGTTTCCACAACTATCACAATGTAATAACTAAATGTTGACCCGATTACCATTTGACCCGGGGAGCCCGATTGTTAGATGCAATCAGGTGGTGTGTTGAATCACAGCCTGCATGTCCAGTTTCTCCTGCTCTCTACATTATGTCTTCTGTTGAGACGTTTCAGTCTCACATCACCAAATCACATCTCGCTCTTTTTTGTTTGACGTTCCCATTATTTTGTCTAATGCCCCCTTCCTCTCTCTGAAGGTTCAGTATATCAGCTATCCTTTCAGCCTAAAGGAACAGGAGAGAAGGGGTTTACATGTGAGTGTCTATTTTGTCTTTCATTTTCTTGCTTTGGTTTTTCGGGTCCGTATCTGTTGTCTCGCAGTATCTTCGGCTTTATAGTCTTCCGCTTGTGCTGTGTTCCTCGCCGTCTGCGGGAGTGAAAGCATGCTGTCTGTTTGTCAGAGTACTTTGATTTGCTGTTTTGCTTCGTGCAGCACTTTATGTTCTGTGTGTTTTTTCTCGACTCACATCCGCACACGCATATGCTTTTGTCCCTTTCTCTCGCTCTTTTCTGCGCATTCAGACACAGAGCTGAATGGAAACCTAAACGTCTCTGGAGTAAAGTCAGGCTCGGCTAAAGTCTGCATGCTGGTTGAAACAGGAGAACTCTCTCTGGTCTCGCAGTATGACCTGTAGCAACTCCGTAATTCTCTTTAAAGACAACATAAAATGAAAATTGATCCCATTTGCTTTCTTTAGAATGATTTTTTCACATCAATGCAGGTTGAGCAAAATAAAAGATAAAGATAACCAAGATAAAGAAGCCAGATGTTATTTGAACCCCAGTGTTAATAGGATTTGCAATTATATATAAATGTATGTGTATATAGATAGATAGATAGATAGATAGAACTAATGATAGATAGATTGATTGATTGATTGATTGATTGATAGATAGATAGATAGATAGATAGAAAGATAGATAGAACAATAGAACTAATTATAGAACGAACGTTAGATAGATAGATAGATAGATAGATAGATAGATAGATAGATAGATAGATAGATAGATAGATACATTAGAACTAATGAAAAAACGATAGATAGATAGATTAGAACTAATGAAAAAACAGATAGATAGATAGATAGATTAGAACTAATGAAAAAACGATAGATAGATAGATAGATAGATAGATAGATAGATAGATTAGAACTAATGAAATAACGATAGATAGATAGATAGATAGATAGATAGATAGATAGATTGATAGATAGATTAGAACTAATGAAAAAACGATAGATAGATGATAGATAGATAGATAGATAGATAGATAGATAGATAGATAGATAGATAGATAGATAGATAGATTAGAACTAATGAAATAACGATAGATAGATAGATAGATAGATAGATTAGAACTAATGAAAAAACGATAGATAGATAGATAGATGATAGATAGATAGATAGATAGATTAGAACTAATGAAAAAACGATAGATAGATAGATAGATAGATAGATAGATAGATAGATAGATAGATAGATAGATAGATAGATAGATAGATTAGAACTAATGAAAAACGATAGATAGATAGATAGATAGATACATTAGAACTAAAGAAAAACAGATAGATAGATGATAGTTAGATAGATAGATAGATAGATAGATAGATAGATAGATAGAACTAATGATAGATAGATAGATAGATAGATAGAACAAACGATAGAACTAATGATAGAACGAACGTTAGATAGATAGATAGATAGATAGATAGATACATTAGAACTAATGAAAAAACGATAGATAGATAGATAGATAGATTAGAACTAATGAAAAACGATAGATAGATAGATAGATAGATAGATAGATAGATAGATAGATACATTAGAACTAATGAAAAACGATAGATAGATAGATAGATAGATAGATACATTAGAACTAATGAAAAACGATAGATAGATAGATAGATAGATAGATACATTAGAACTAATGAAAAACGATAGATAGATAGATAGATAGATAGATAGATAGATAGATAGATACATTAGAACTAATGAAAAACGATAGATAGATAGATAGATAGATACATTAGAACTAATGAAAAACGATAGATAGATCACAGCTTGTTTGTTAACAAGTAATCAAGTCTCGATGGATAAAATCACGTCCAGTCTCCATTATTTTCTTGTCTGTTTTCCACGTGTCGCTGTGGAAGTGAAATGTGTTGTGAATGGCGTTTCGTGTAGGGTTTAATGTGAAGCGGCAGCCGTTGGGCAGAAGGTAATCTGCGTGTTCGTCTTTTCTGCAGTTAATACTCTGATGAAGACTGTGATGGCGTCTCCCTCACGGCGCTTGCCCTTTACGAGCGTCTGTACGTTTGACTTCAGATGTGAAGCTTTGGCTTGTTCTAGAGTTTCTTCAAACTGGATTATAAGCGAAATGTTTGTTATGAACATGAAACCCTGAGAGATGAACCGAGGCGAATATCAAACAACATGATTCAGGCTTTCATTACAGGCCACCGCAGCGCTCTGTTCTTCATGAAAACAACTCATCAGTCATAACATCAGTCAGCCTGCTTCTTGTCTGTGATTTTACTATACTTTACCGTCCTTTTATCTGCTTTGTTTTTATGTAGTCTTTCTGCTTTTTATGGTGTGCTCACTTCTGAGAAAAATGAAAAGCTCTTTCCGCTCCAGTTTTAAAGCTAAACTAACAAGTCAAGTCAGGGCTGGTGGCTCAATGGTTATTTACCCTGGATGCTAACACGATGGTTGCAGGTTCATTTCTAAAGCAGGGAGTAAAGGTCAAGACAATAACCCATCCGCAGGTGTTTACAGGTAGTTTGTGCAGACAGGGGTGAGACCACATAAATGCCAAGGCCTTTTTTTCCATTTTCTAAAAAGCAATGATAGCTCAAATACATTGCATCATATTTCTGTTGGTAATTTGATTTTAATACAACTATGTTAATAATTGGTGGATTGACTGTTTTCAAAAATAGTATGATTTTTCAGATTTGTATAATATGTATTATTTTGCATTTTATTGTATTTTGTTTTATTTGGCTTGATTGTTATTTTATTTTATTATGCTTCATTCTATTCATTGATTTTTCTTCATTTTATGTTGCTATATTTTATTTTATTTTACTTTATTTTATTTTATTTTATTTAGATTTTTTATTTTTTATTTTAGTTTGCTTTATTCTGTTCAATTTTATTGTGCTTTATTTTACTTTATTTAGCTTTATTTTATTTGGCTTCATTCTATTCTATTTTATTTTGCTTTATGTTGCTTTATTTTACTTTAGCTTTATTTTATTTTACTTTATTAAGCTTTAGTTAAGTTCATTTTGCTTTATTTTACATTATTTTATTTTATTTTGCATTATTTTATTTTATTTTGCATTATATTATTTTACATTACTTTATTTTTTTTGCTTTAATTTATTTTACTTTACTTACCTTAATTCTATTTGCATTTTTATTTAGCTTGATTTATTTAATTTTATTTTGCTTTATTTTATTTTATTTTGCTTTATTTTATTTTATTTTGCTTTAGTTCATTCTATTTCACTTTATTTTGTTTTTTTGTGCTTTATTTAATTTAATTTTACTTTTTTATTTTATTTTGTTTAGTTTTTTATTTAGCTTTATTTTATTTAACTTTCGTATTTAGCTTTATTTATTTTATTTTGCTATTTTAATTTAATTTAAGTTTATTTTACTTCATTCTATTCTATTTTATTTCACTTTATTTGGCTGTATTTTATTTAAATTTATTTTAGTTTATTTTGCTTTATTCCATTTATTGATGTTTCTTCATTTTATGTTGCTTTTTTATTTTATTTTATTTTGTTTTGCTTTTTTATGTTTTATTTTTTATTTTTTATTTTTGTTTGCTTTATTCTGTTCTATTTTATTGTGCTTTATGTTGCTTTATTTTACTTTAGCTTTATTTTATTGTATTTTGCTTTGCTTTATTTAGTTTTATTTAGCTTTATTTAATTTTACTTTATTAAGCTTTTTTTATTTAATTTTGCTTTATTTTACATTATTTTATTTTATTTTGCTTTATTATTTTAATTTTTATTTTACAGCCAAGTAAGCATCAGCAACTAAACTAAATATCCTGTCTTTTAAATAGCTCTGGATACTTTAGTTTTACTTATTTTAGTACATCAATTTCTGCCATGGCAGACTTTTTAATATTTTATTTAACCTTTTTTTAACTTCAAGTATCAATTTTTTTCAGTTTAATTTTAGATTCAGTTAACTATAGCCCAGATTCATAGTTTAACAAGCAACATTTTCAACATAGCAACACTGGAAACTTGAACGAACCGAGGCCTGAAGCATAAGCAAGAACACGTTTAGCCACACAATCTCCATGCATTGTTGTATAACATAACAAAAACACATTAAATATGTACACTGTGCACACAATGCATTGGCTAAGCTGTTGTTTGCATATTTGTGAGTATGTTTCAGGCTTAGCGCTTTATTTTAGGCCTGTACTTCTGTTGAACCATCAGTGATGCTTCAGTGCTGTTAACTGTGTGTGTGTGTGTGTGTGTGTGTGTGTGTGTGTGTGTGTGTTTGAGGGGACAATGTTATCTCTTTTCTCCTGAAGCTGTATTATTTATTAAACATTTTCTGCAGTCGACAGGCGCGATCTCGCTCTCCCTCCCTCTTTCGCTCGCGCTCATGTTCAAAGAAAACGTTTAATCTTCCAGATACATTTTAATGGCTGCGTTTAGTAGCTTGCCACTTTTATCATCAAAGCTCGTGTTAGAGCTTGTATGAGTGTTTCTCGGGTGAAATGAGTTAAATGACTCGAGGCGTACGATGGCGAGAGTTAAAGAGGGACAGAACGCAGAGGAGATCGCTCCGATAAAACGCCGGCGCACTTCACGTCGGCGCCAACAGGAGATGTGCGTTGTGCTACAGAGCGCATTGATTTAAAAATGAGTCTGAAGACGTTTCTGTCTGAGTCATCTGAACATATTGCTCATAAAGTCTTGGAGATGCTAACAATGTTATTTTTACTCTTGTGAAATTAGGGCTGTGTTCCAAACCTGCTGAGCTGCCTACGTAGACAGCAGTTTTGGCTCAAAAGCTGATCCAAAAAACTGACTTTTTTTTGTCCAAATTGTATAGTAGTATTGCATGTGTCTTTCATGGAGTAAACAATCCCAGAATGCATTGTGACTCCATTGTGACTGGCTAACTAGCTTCTATTTAGTCTATATAATAATTTTCCAGAAAGTTTTAGTCTCTTTTTTGTCTGTAGAGTTTTTATTAATATTTATTTCATTTTTAAATATTTTAGTACATCAAGTTACACTGAAATAAGTTTATATACACTGCAGATCAAAAGTTTGGATATTTTAAATAAGTTTCTAATGCTCATCAAGGCTGCGTTTATTTGATAAAAAATACAGAAATAAAATATTGTGAAATATTATTATGATGTAAAACAACGTCCTTCTATTTTAATATACATTAAAAATCTAATTTATTTCTGTGATCAAAGCTGAATTTTTCAGCATCATTACTCCAGTATTCTGCTTTATTTTATTTTATTTTATTTTCCTTTTTTATTTTATTTTATTTTACTTTACTTAGCTTTATTCTATTTTGTGTTTTATTTTATTTTACTTTATTTTATTTTGCTTTATTTATTTAAATGTATTTTGCTTTATTCTATTTTGCTTTAGTTTACTGTATTTCACTTGGTTTTGTCTTGTTGTGCTTTATTAAATTTAATTTTACTTTATTTAATTATGTTTTATTTATTTATTTAGCTTTTTATTTAGCTTAATTTATTTAACTTTATTTAATTTTATTTTGCTATTTTAGTTTATTTAGTTATATATTATTAAATAGTATATATTAAATTCAATATTATATATTATTAAATGTTTAATAAATATAAATTCAAAGCTGAATTTTTCAGCATCATTACTCCAGTATTCATTGTCACATGATCCTTCAGAAATCATTATAATAAACTGATTTATTATCAGTGCTGGAAACAATTGTTGCTTAATATTTTTTTGAAACCTCTGTTACTTTTTTCAGGATTCTTTGATTAAAATGTTAAAAAGAACAGCATTCATTTAAAATATAAATGTTTTCTAATAATATAATATAATATAACAATATCATTTTGAAATAAATGTATACTTTTATTCACCAAGGATGAGTTAAATTAATAAAAAGTGATAGCATAGATTTAAATTGTTAGAAAACATTTATATTTTAAATCAAAATGTTGTTCTTTTTCAAAGAATCCTAAGAAAAAAGAATCAATGATTCTAAAAAAAAAAAAAAAACAACATTGATAATTCTAATAATATATCAGTATATTAGAATGATTTCTGAAGCATCATGTGACACTTAAGACTGGAGTAACAGCCGATGAAAATTCAGGTTTGCATCACAGGAATAAATTAGATTTTAAAGTATATTAAAATAAAAAACATAATTTTATATTGTCATAACATTTTGCAGTATTATTGTTTTTTCTGTATTTTTTGATCAAATAAATGCAGTCTTGATGAGCATAAGACACTTTGTTAACTAATTTTGTCGTTTTATTCTGGCATTTATGAGAATGTGGTAGCATAGTATTGTTTTTTATTCCGTTGAATTAGTTGCCTCTGTTTATATAATTCACATTTGTAAGTCACTTTGATTAAAAGCGTCTACTAAATGAAAGCATGTAAATGTAAATAATTAATCTAATGATATTAACCCAGTACATCAAAGGAATCACATCATTAATTTAATACTTTTATTACTAAATAGCTTTTGCGTTTATATCCATCACTGATTAATTTTTTAAACATTTTTGGATAATTTAATGCTTTCAGTCCTTTTGACAGATAAAAAAAATAAGCAGTAAGTTTTTTTCAGTTTGTAATATCAAAAGTTTGGGGTCTATAAGAAGATTCATGTCTCTTCTGTAGCATTTACTTGGTCACAAATTGAATAAAAACAGTACAGATATACTGTGAAATTTTATTACAATTTCAATTCTTTTTGAATATATTTTAAAATGTACTTTATTCCTGTGATCAAAGCTGAATTTTCAGCATCATTATTCCAGTCTTAAGTTTCACATGATCCTTTACAAATCATTCTAATATGAAACATTTCTGATTATCAATGTTGAAAACATTATTAATTTTTTACAGAATTGGTGCAAACTGCTTTCCCACAACCACAAAACACATTTAAAAAGCATTTAAATATTCAAATCTTATATGTTCATTAAGATCCTTCTATTATCTGTTAAAACCCAAACCCACAATAATATTTAAAATATTAGTAAGTTTAATATATATAAAATCAGCATTTATTGGGTACTTTCAATTGGGAGATGGTTGTCTCGAACCTTAAACCCTCAATTCAACTTATGAAAACTATATTGAAATAATTTTTGTATTTTTTTCCATTGTTGTTTATCTCTCTGATTCTTTTAAAAAAGGTTTTTTTTTTAAATATTTATTTTATATTTTCTTAAATGATGGTACTTTAAAATAAGTAAAATAAAGTAAAATAAGTAAAATAAATAAACTTTTAAAAAATGTGTTCCTCATTTTTCATGTCACTACCGAAACAGTTTGTTTTAGTTCACTGGCAGAGACTGATTTTAACTACAGCCCTACATTTTAAAAAAGATGAGACTTAACTTTCTGTGTGTGTGTTTGTGTGTGTGTGTGTGTGTTATCAGTCTGAGTGTGTGCACTGAGTAAAACCCCTGCGGATCGATGCTGAGGGAATCTGATCAGCAGAAGGCTCTTCCGCCCGCAGACTCATGGGTCGGACGGGTTGCCAGACGATCAAACTTCCTTCCCCTCATTAACCCCCCTGAGCATCTGCACACTGTCCTTCCACTTTAATCACTTCCTTCATACAATCAATAGCGTTTATAAGTCAAGCGTGCTCCTGCATAGAAACAACCTTTCTGCCACACGCACGCTCACGTGTGCATATTCAAACATGGACATGCACATGTCTAAACGCTCAAATATGTGCAAAGTCATGATGAAACATTTTATGAGAAGGAAAATATTCTGTTCACACACAAAAAAAATTATTTGCCGGAATTTTTTCGGACTCTTAGGTCATCCAAGATGTGGATCAGTTTGTTTCTTCATTAGATTTGGAGAAATGTTGCATTACATTCACTTGTCTGTAGTGAATGGGTGCCGTCAAGTCCAATAATCCACAATGTGACTTCAGTCCATCATTTAACATCTTGTGTAGTGAAAAGGTGTGTGTGTGTGTGTGTGTGTGTGTGTATGAAACAAATCCATCATTAAGCCATTTTTAACTTTAAACCATTGCTTCTGGCCAAAGTCTGAGTCTATAATCCATAAAAACACTTCCTCCAGTAAAAAAGCCCATCTCCTGTTGTCCTCTCACATCAAAATCCACTTACATAAGTGGTGCTTTCTTTGTGCACATTTCTCTCCTGATTCAGGGAAGATTCACTTTTTTACTAGAGAAAGCAATATTGTGGATAGAGGACTTTAGGCAGAAAGCATATTTTGCATTAAATTGCCTTAATAATGGATTTACTCTTATAAACGCAGCTTTTCACTTCACAAGACATGAATTGATAGGGATGTAACAGTATTATCAGTATCGTGGTATTGCAATAGCCATAACCCACAATAATATTTAAAATATTAGTTTAATATATAAAAAATAATCTTTTATTGGGTACTTTCAATTGGGAGATGGTTGTCCTGAACCCTAACCCCTAAATTTCAACTTATGAAAAAGATATTGAAGTATTTTATGTATTTTCTTCCATTGTTGTTTTTAAAAGATTCCTTTAAGAAGTGAAGTTCAAAAAAAGATTTATTTTATATTTTCTTAAAAGATCTAGATGTGTTTGTTTCTTTATGGGTACAGATTTGGAGAAATATAGCATTCCATCACTTGCTCACCAAATGATCATCTGTAGTGAATGGGTGCCGTCAAAATGAGAGTCCAAACAGCTAATAAAAACATCACAATAATCCACAACATGACTCCAGTCCATCACTTAATGTCTTGTGTAGTGAAAATGTGTGTGTTTGTGTGAAACAAATCCATCATTAAGCCATTTTTAACTTTAAACCATTGCTTCTGGCCAAAGTTTGAGTCTATAATCCATAATAACGCTTCCTTCAGTGAAAAAGTCCATCTCCTGTTGTCCTGTTACATCAAAATCCACTAACATATTTGTTTTTGACTGTTTTCACTTGTAAGCAGTGCTTGGTTTGTGCCTATTTCCCTCCTGATTCAGGCAGGATTCACTTTTTTACTAGAGAAAGCAATATTATGGATAGAGAACTTTAGCCAGAAAGCATGTTTCGCATTAAAAATGCCTTAATGATGGATTTATTTTTATAAACACGCAGCTTTTCACTTCACAAGACATGAATTGATAGGGATGTAACAGTATTATCAATATTGTGGTATCGTGATAGCAAAACTGTCTCGATATTATCGTTGTCACATGATGATATGAAACAATAGGTCTTCCGGGCAAAAAGTGTCATTTTTAAAATATATTTAAACTTCTTATTCTAACATAAAAGGTCTTTAAAGTTGTGTTTTGGACCATTATGCTTTGGCACAGTATTTGTCAAACTAAAACCGAAAGCACAATATGGCTTAATCCCTTCTTCAAGTCTGTTTTCGCTGCATGTTTCGAAGCAAAGCATGCACTTAGTTCATTAAGCCATTTTTAACTTTACACCATTGCTTCTGGCCAAAGTTTGAGTCTATAATCCATAAATGACACTTCCTTCAGTGAAAAAGTCCATCTCCTGTTGTCCTCTCACATCAAAATCCACTAACATATTTGTTTTTGACTGTTTTCGCTTGTAAGTGTTGCTTGGTTTGTGCATATTTCTCTCCTGATTTAGGCAAGATTCACTTTTTTACTAGAGAAAGCAATATTATGGATAGAGAACTTTAGCCAGAAAGCATGTTTCCCATTAAAAATGCCTTAATGATGGATTTACTCTTATAAACACGCAGCTTTTCACTTCACAAGACATGAATTGATAGGGATGTAACAGTATTATCAATATTGTGGTATCGTGATAGCAAAACTGTCTCGATATTATCGTTGTCACATGATGATATGAAACAATAGGTCTTCCAGGCAAAAAGTGTCATTTTTAAAATATATTTAAACTTCTTATTCTAACATAAAAGGTCTTTAAAGTTGTGTTTTGGACCATTATGCTTTGGCACAGTATTTGTCAAACTAAAACCGAAAGCACAATATGGCTTAATCCCTTCTTCAAGTCTGTTTTCGCTGCATGTTTCGAAGCAAAGCATGCACTTAGTTCATTAAGCCATTTTTAACTTTACACCATTGCTTCTGGCCAAAGTTTGAGTCTATAATCCATAATGACGCTTCTTCCAGTGAAAAAGTCCATCTCCTGTTGTCCTCTCACATCAAAATCCACTAACATATTTGTTTTTGACTGTTTTCTCTTGTTGTAAGCGGTGCTTGGTTTGTGCATATTTCTCTCCTGATTCAGGCAGGATTCACTTTTTTACTAGAGAAAGCAATATTATGGATAGAGGACTTTAGCCAGAAAGCATGTTTTGCATTAAAATGCCTTAATGATGGATTTACTCTTATAAACATGCAGCTTTTCACTTCACAAGAGATTAATTGATAGGAATGTAACAGTATTATCAATATTGTGGTATCGCAATAGCAAAACTGTCTCGATATTATCGTGGTCACATGACAATATGAAACAATAGGTCTTCCAGGCAAAAAGTGTCATTTTTAAAATATATTTAAGCTTCTTATTCTAGCATAAAAGGTCTTGTGCTTTCACAATCTAATAATTTCAGCCCTAATCTATATTAATTAATGGACTGGAGTTGTGTGGATTATTGTGATGTTTTATCAGCTATTTTGACTCTTATTCTGGTGGCACCCATGCAACATTTCTCTGAAACTGTTCTGTTGAAGAAACAAACTCATCTACATTTTTCATCATTAGTCTATGTTAACTATAATGAAATTAACTAATGTTAACAAGAGGAACTATTATGAATGTAGTTGTAAATCTTTTGTTAACTGATTTGTGTGGCAATTTATATTGCACATGACAAACATCAATACATGTACATAGAAATTATATTAATAATTCTGCGTATAGAAATTCCTTCAACAAAGTGGACACTGCGTGAAAGTCATTGTATAATTTGTCCATCGCGTATCGTTATTACACACACAGATCAGCGCTTATTGGTTAATGAGAGAAATAACTAATGACAATCATGTTTGGTCACACTCCATAATCGAATAATATTAGTCATTAGGACACAGCTGTGATCAATTTTTAGCACTAATTGTAAATTAATTATGGGTGTAAGCAAATCGATACTGCAGAGGAGAGATGACACTGAGGTCATTGAGGAAAAACAAGGAAACGACACGAGAGATGATGAGAGGTTGTGTGCGAGGCGCTGTGTTTAGCGCGACCGCCCGCTGTGACACACACTTCAGCGGCTGCTTTGAGATTTAATACTGTAAACACATACACAGCGAATAAGAAGTTTCTTTGACTGTTAAAGTTTGTGGGATTTGCTGAGTGTACTTGTTATTTTGCATTTACCAAGTCAAGCATCACTGTTGTTATTGCTCATACGATTAGAATAAGCCTATAACCATAAATATTAAAGTTTAATCTGTAACTTGTGTGTTACAGACAAGAATGATTTCTCAAATAATGCAGTTCAGGCTCCCATCCACAACAGTCGAACACAACCTGGACATTTTGTACAGCCAGTTTCTTTAAAAAATGTAAAAAATCAAATCAAAACAAATAAAATGGTTATATGTTATCTCTGCTATATAATTGTTATATATTTAGTATCAGCAAACAAATACTAAATGCATATACAGTAAGTATACATTATTGTAAATCTATATTATATATTACGTTATTATATATTACCTATAGTTGTATATTCCAACCAGGGCTTAAAAAGGAAAAAAAAAATCAATCGGTTCACTCCGAACAGAACCGGTATTATAACGTTTCCGTTCCTGCGTTCCTCATTAAACATTACCGTTCCGAAACCGGTTTCTTTCGAAAAATAACAGTTAATAACGTTATTTTTCATTTTGCATGTACTTTAAACAAATGTATAAACAGACACAGAAACATTTTCACTCAAAAAAGTATAACTTGTGATAGTTAAACTTGAACATTTAATGCATAACATGATTAAACCCACAACAGAAATACAAGCATAAGCTGGAAATATAATGACCCGCTTTTACGTTCGTACTGAACAATCGAAATTCTTTCTTTTCAGAAGAGTGATAACGTTGTGCGTACATAACTTTCTTGCAACACTACTTGTTTTATAAATTACATTAATAAAAAATAAAAATAAACTGGATAACCATATTGCTCTTTTATTGCACCGTCAACTGCTAATTTCACAGTAGGCTATAACGCAAACACCCAACGCGACACGTCCTTGCATCACATAATCAAATTCAGTTAGCTAATTAAGCTTGATCATTTAATGCATTAAGAGGCACAGTCCGTTATCCGTTATTATCGAGCCAATACAAGTGTCTAGGAAATGATTTTGCCATAAACTCCTCAAATGTCCGTGATATGGTGTCAAATGTTGCTCAGGTGGGAAGGAAAAAGCTCAAAAATGAGTTAAAGGGAAATAATGCTTAAAATTGATTCAGCTACATGCACAGACCGATCTGTTCTTGGCGTAAATGTACAGTATACACTGACGGAGAAAAAATTGTTGCGCACTTTGACCATAAGAGAGCTAACTGAACGACACACAGCTGAATACATTTCATCCGTTGTGAGGGATGTATTGGAAGAATATAAAGTTTAATTACAGCAAGTTTACTCTGTAACGTCAGATAATGATAAAGTCTGACACTGTTTCATATAGCCTCTTGTATTGGCTCGATCATTTTTCTCAAAAGATATAGATTGCATTACTACATAAGGCTAATCTTAACGTTTCTGAGCATGTTTTACATTTGAAATAACGAACTTGAGCGTGCAGAAGACGCCACATGTGAACGGCCCCTGCTGCGGGGGCATTACTCAGCTTGCTTCAGGGTCACATGCTCTACTACTCAATTGTGATTTGTCACTGTCTGATTAAAATATTAAAGAGAACGATAAAATAATGTTATTATCCGGTTATTGGTAATTTCAAATATGCGTTTCTGTTCCGAACAATTAAAATTGATTTCGTTTTCGTTTCTGTTTTTGTTCCTGTGAAAATGTCGTTCTTTTCCGGTTTTCGTTTTCGTTCCTTGAACCGGTTCGGAGCCTTGATTCCAACATAATGGGTTTATGTGATAATAATGGGTTTGTGTTTCAAGTTCGCTTAAATTAGAAGTTTTTTTTTTTAAGTCTAATAAAAGTTATATCTCTCAATTATACTGTAATGTTGAATGGTTATATTCAATGGTTGAATATTAGGGGAAAAAAATAGAGACATCAGTTGGAAACAGTGATACGTGCCTTCAGTAAAAATAGATGACATTAAACAAATATTATAAATATATACATTACATACTTTATGTTGTATCTACATTAATTTTAATCATGAATGTGAAATTATTACAATATAAAAGTATAATTAAAAACTTTAATGTCAGGTAGGATTAATTGCGATTAATTTCAGGAAAAATGTGCGATTAATTAGTTACTTTTTTTTAATCGATTGACACCTCTAATATATATATATATATATATATTCTCACTTTATATGTGTATTTTGTGTGTGTGTGTATTTTTACTTATATATTTTACTTAAATATTTTATGTATTAGCTATAATTGTATAGATTTCATATATTCCCACTTTATATACTATACACACACACACACACACACACACACACACACACACGTGTGTGTATTTTTTACTTATCTTTTACTTAAATATTTTATATATTAGCTATAATTGTATATATTTGTACAATTTTATTATATATATATATATTATTTATTGCATATAATTGTATATACTTATAAATGTATTATAAATTTCTGCATATTTTACTTATATATTTTATATATTATTTATATTATTATATATTACCTATAATTTTGTATATTATTATATTCCCACTTTATATACTTAAAAATATCCAAAATACTTGTGTGTGTGTCTGTGTATTTATAAAGTGTGATATATGAAATATATATTCAATTTTATATAATAAACGAATACACAATATAGCGAATTGTGGTTGCATGATTATGTTGTCGCAAAAATGTAAACTGTGTGTGTATATTTATATAGTCAAAAATGTAAACTTCATATATCTATCTCTCTATCTCTCTCTCTCTCTCTCTCTCTCTCTCTATATATATATATATATATATATAAAAAATATGGTATAGTATATAGTATAATATAGCAAATCTCAGATTTTTGTTGGAAAATTTAACTATATTATTTTTATATAAAGCTGTACAAATAAGTATGTCCAGCTTTTTGCATACAAGCCATATATACTATATAAATCTTAATGGCTTTTTTGCTTGTATTATCGCAAAATTTAACTATATAATCGGCCATCTTTAATCTGATAACTATAAGGCATGAGGATATTAAGATTTCCTGTAAAGCTGCTTTGAAACAGTGTGAAAAAAGCGCTATACAAATTATTTTGACTTAACTAAGTATTTTTTACATCATTGCGGCGCCCTCTGCTGGTTCGGTGAATCGGCATGGCCTAACCAATAGGCTTAAGTCTGTGAAGGATCCTAATGAATATTCATAAGCGTGAGTCTAGTCAGTCTTTAAGACATGCTGCTGTTAATGTCAGCCTGATAAGTCAGATGTGTGAAGCATGAGTGGAGTTTTAATCTGTGTACCTTTGTTGCAGTCTCACTGCGACTAATGAGTGATGAGCGCCAGCGTGTGCTTTACACAGCCAATAGATACGGAAGAGGGGATTTAAGCACACGTTCACACACACACACTTTAAACATCAGAGACTGTGACGATTTTGGCTGCTTCTCTCTTTGATGTTTCAGAGCCGCGGTTTCATTTCGGCCCTGATCCCCTTTTAATCTCCACATACACAAATTCAGAAACACACACCCGCACATAGAGAGAGAGAATCCACAGAAAAAAGGGTTGGATGAACATGTCACTATTGTTCTCCTGCAGTCTGCTGAAGAATGAGGCTGATTTCCAGGAAGATGAGCAATATGGCATGTAATAATTTATAGCCTCATTAAATTAAAGGACTGGATTCTCTTCTCTCGCAGTCTGACTGTCTATTTTCAGGGTGTTTTTTCATCTTTCTGCAGTTGGCGGTCTAATTTTCTCTCTCTTACTGGGAAAACTCCTTCTAATGATTGATGCAGGGGGTTTATATGCTGATTAATGCCGTTGTTTTAAAGGCCATTCTCAGACGTGACCTTTAACCCATATTGCTATAATGATTTGTCATTTGAAATGAAAAACTGCCGTATATGCTGTGTTAAAAATAGTAGGTGAAACAGTTATTTATTTAATATTATGGTAATAATTGAAACTAGAATTTTTAGAGTATTTTTAGATTATTTATTATTTATTTATAATTAATATTATTTATCATTTATGTATTATTTTATTTTTTAAAAATGTATACACAGTCAAACCAAAAATAATTTAGACATCAGATATAATTTTTTATTTGTAATCGGTGACAAATTATTTATAGTTGTGTAAATATTGGCATATTAACAGAATTTTTGGTTGATTGTAATCCATTGCATACCTTTCTATCAAAGTTATCTGAAATTATCAAGATGAATTTGTGCTGACACAGTTTAACTCTGAGTTCTTGTCGTATTTTATTACCATTTTCTAAACTATAGCAAATAAACTTGACTTTGATTTGACTATTTTTTTTTTTCATTATTTTTGGTTGGTTAGTTTAGTGCTTCTAGTTAAACTATAAAAGTATATGTAATAATAACTGTATTTGTATGGCTGTTTGGTGTAGCATACTAACATACTAATATATAATGTGCACTGTATGCTAATTTTCATTACGCAAGAAATTGTACATTAATTGTTTATTTTTTATTTTATTTATATATTTGTTCATTTTTATATTTTAGTTTTTTTCTTTTGCATTTTAACTTTAGTTTATGTTGTTATAGTAGTAGTAGTAGTTTTTAGTTTTTATTTCTATAATATTTAGATTTTAATCCGCAATTATCAGTATGCATGTAATTGTTATTTTTATTTTTATTTATTTAGTTGTAATTTTTTTTTGATTTTAGATTTTAATATTTTTTTATTAAAAGTAAAAAAAAGTATTGGGACACCCCTTTCTAATGAACAGGTTTGACTTTAGTAATTTCCATGAGTACTAGTCTTTAATGTAAGGGAATTGTGTCCTTCTAATTTATAGCAAAAGTTTGGACAGGACCCTCTTTATTTTATTTTTAACATGACAATGCCTCTGTATAAGGCAAGGTTCATAGAGACATGTTTGATTCAGTCAGTGTGGAAGAACTTGACTGATCTGCATAAAGCCAAGTTCTAATTCCAACTAAACACCTCTGGTGTGACTTTAAATGCAGACCTTGAGCCAAAAACTTAGACCAAACACCAATGACTTAAAAAAAAGTATTGGGTACCCCCTTCTTTAGAACAGAAAAAGGCACGTCCAAAACTATAGCAGCAAAGATGGAAATTCATGTAGTTAAAAATCTCTGTTGCCTCAGTTTTGGAAGAGTCTTAAATGACTGTACCCATATGCACAAGTCATTGGTGTTTGGTGATTGGTGAGTTTTTGGCTCAAGGTCTGCATTTAAAGTCACACCAGAGGTGTTCAGCTGGGATTAGAACTTGGCTTTATGCAGACCAGTCAAGTTCTTCCACACTGACTGAATCAAACTTTTCTCTATGAACCTTGCCTAACACACAGAGGCATTGTCATGTTAAAATAAAAAGGGTCCTATCCAAACTTTTGCTATAAAATTAAAAGGACACAATTGCCTAGAATATCATTATATGCTTAAATATTAAGATTAGTACTAATGGAAATTACTAAAGTATTCAAACGTGTTCATTAAAAGGGGGTGTCTCAATACTTTTGGCAATATAGTGTATGTTATAGCTTTATTTGTTTTTTCAGTTTTGGGTTAAATAATTTTATTACTTATTTATTTTAGTTAATTGCTGAAGCAACATGCCTCATTCATGTTTTTTTTCTTTCTTGTTGAAGTTTTTCCATCTTTATTCAATATAAAATAGAGCAAACTGCTCAGAATACTGTATCCCCACAATGCAATGCGCTCAACTTCCATTTCCAGTGTGATGAATCACGTTAACAACTCTTTTTATACCTATTATTTGATTGGACTGCCAAAAGTAAAGACATTATGGAGTAACACCTATTATTTCACTTACTGTTTTTTTGTCATGCAGCTGCACCGGGTGGAGATGAGGTGGCGCTGTATGTGGGAATCGTCATGGCAGTGGTCATGTGTCTGATCGTCTCTGCTATCGTGGCGCTGCTCGTGTACCGCAAAACTCATCGCCGCTTTCACTCCGACATCATCGACTCATCTGTGCTGAACGGAGGATTTCAGCCTGTCAGCATCAAACAAGCACGCTCAGGTCAGACACTCAACCCTCATTAGTGGATCACTATCCAGCTCTGATTGGTTAGCAATGTATAGTATATATGTATATGGTTAGTTAAGTTTTTTCCTTAAAGGAATTAAAGGAGAAGTTGACTTCCATAACAAAAATTTACAGATAGTTTAGTCAGCCCCTTGTCAGCCAAGATGTTCACGTCTTTCTCTCTTCAGTCGTAAAGAAATTGTTTTTTGAGGAGAACATTTCAGGATTTCTCTCCATATAGTGGACTTCTATGGTGCCCCTGAGTTTGAACTTCCAAAATGCATTTTAAATGCAGCTTCAAAGGGCTCTAAAAGATCCCAGCTGAGGAAGAAGGATCTTATCTAGCGAAACGATTGGATATATATATATATATATATATATATATATATATATATATATATAAAGTAAGTTTAAAGTTAAGAGATTAAAGTATAAATTTATAAAAAGGAAAAAAAAAAAATGTGGAAAATAACGTTTCACTAGGTAAGACCCTTCTTCCTCGGCTGGACCATAGAAGGTCCACCATATGGAGAGAAATCCTGAAATTTTCCTCAAAAAACATAATTACTTTTTCGACTGAAGAAAGAAAGACATGAACATCTTGGATGACAAGTGGGTGAGTAATTTATCTGTACATTTTTGTTCTGGAAGTGAACTTCTCCTTTAATACTTTTATTCAGCCAGGATGCATTCAGTTGATCAAAAGTGAGAATAAAGACATTTAGAATGTTTTTATTTTAAATAAACAAAAAAATCCACAAAGATAATAATAAGAAAGGTTTCTTGAGCAGCAAATCAGCAGTGACACTGAAGACTAGAGAAATGATACTGAAAATTCAGCTTTGCATCCCAGGAATAAATTACATTTTAAAACATATTCAAATAGAAAACAGTCATTTTAAATTGTAATAATTTTTCTTCTGCAAAATGGAATGCAGTATATTACAAAGACAGTCAATAGAGTTAATTTTCATTTGGACCCCAGCGTTATTAAAAAATCTCTTTTTTGTGTTCTGCAGAAGAAAAGAAAGTCATACAGGTTTGGAATGACATGAAGGTGACGAAGTGATGCCAGAATATTCATTTTTGAGTGAACCGTCCCTGTAATAACAAATGTATCCAATTTTGAACATCGGTGTCTTTTGTCATGTTGCTGTTTTTACCTGATTGAAAGGGATTTTAGGCATGGTAATCATGCAAATCACTATAATGCACATCCTTGAGTGGATTATTGCTTTAGCAAAACATTCAAACAAGCTATTCAGACACAATATCTCTTACTGCAGCTCTCAGTCAATGCAATAGTTTCAGCAAGGAACTGTGAGTGTGTGTGTGTGTGTGTGTGTGTGTAAGACACAAGAATGATTAAAATTCCAATCAAGTGGTGAACGGAATGGAAGGCAGTGTTCCGGTGTTAAATTGTGAGGTGTGTGTGAGAGAGAGAGACTCAGGTGACATTTCATCTGAGGAACATTAGAATGCCTGTCACTCTCCAACCTGAACAGGTTATCATTAATGAAGAATCGTCGTTCCGCTCGCTCTCGTATTGTCTCGCTTTCCCCCTCATTTTCCCGCTCGTTTTCTCTGTTAATTAAACATGAAGCGGGCTGTAGGTGTAAATGGCACCCTGTCAGGGCGAAAGCGCCATGTGGAGATGCTGCGGAGGACGTCAACGAATGAGTTGATAAATACAGAGGTAGGAGATGTTTTGATGGTAAAGCGAGACATTCACATCCGTCAGTTTTGCCCTGGTGAAGATCTCTCCCGGGTTCAGACGTGTTTACTTCGACAGGTTTTGATGCAGTGCAGTGCGGTTTACGCTGTATCACCGATCGCCACGTGATGAATGACTTTAACGTGCGCGTCAGGAGTGTGAACGGTGCTCTTGGTGAGTAATGCTCACACCTGATAACCGGAGAGAGAAAGAGAGCTGGTGTGCGAAGTGACAATCCTCTGTTTAGTCACTGTGGGAAGCTGAATGTTAATGAGCAATCAGTATGGAGATTACCAGCCGCTGGCTATAAGAGTCCTTTACAAGCTCATACACATACACGCAAACACACAGTGATTTAATTTAAAAATAGCACACAACAGAAATACATACGTAGGTCAGCCAGAGAAGTAATTTACCCACCTTCATGCCGTTACAAACCCGTATGACTTTCTGCATAAATAGAGACGTTTCAAAGAGTCGTGAAGCTACTCTGTTACATGCAACGAAAGTGTGTGCTAGCTGTGTTTACATCCAAGTTATGCAAAATGATGTGGGAAATCACAAAATCATCTTATGGATAAAGCAGCATTTCAATCTTGTGTTTAAAAATGGTCACTTCTATGGAAATTTGATGAAAATGGATTTTGGAGCCACTGTGGCTTTTTATGTAATTATTTGCGGTTGAGAATTTGAAGATGAAATGCTTTGATGAAATTGGTCGTTTCATATGAAAATTATGGAAGCTTGTTTCCACCTTGGGATAAAAAATAAAGGGAATCTTACAGATCTGGCTTTTTTATTACAGTTCTGAGTTTATATCTCACAGTGCTCTTTTTTCATCACATTTCTAACTTTAGAATTCATAACTGTGAAAAGAAAGTCAGAATTGTCAAAAATGCAAGATATAAAGTCAGAATTATGATATTTTAAGTCAGAATTACAAGATTTTAAGTCAGAGTTGCAAGATATGACGTCAGAATTATGAGCTAGTAAGTCAGAGTTGCAAGATATGACGTCAGAATTATGAGCTAGTAAGTCAGAGTTATGAGATATAAAGTAAGAATTACAGTATATGAAGTCAAAATTAGGAGATATGAAGTCGCAATTAGCAGATATGAAGTCAGAATTGTGAGATATGAAGTTGGAATTGCAAGATATGAAGTCAGAATTCTGAGATTTAAAGTCGGATTTACAATATGAAGTCGAAATTATGAAATATAAAGTCAGAATTACAAAGTATAATGTCGGAATTATGAGATATGAAGTAGGAATTATGAGATATAAAGTCAGGATTAGAAGATATGAACTCAGAATTACAATATATGAAGTCGAAAATTTCGAGATATAAAGTCGGAATTACGAGATATGAAGTTGGAATTATGAGATAAAAATTCGGAATTGTGAGATATAAAGTAGGAATTTCGAGATATGAAGTTGGAATTTTGAGATATGAAGTCGGAATTTTGAGATATGAAGTCGGAATTTTGAGATATGAAGTCGGAATTTCGAGATACGAAGGCTGAATTATGAGATATGAATTCAGAATTATGAGATTTAAAGTCGGATTTACGAGATGAAGTTGAAATTATAAAATATAAAGTCATAATTATGAGTTATAAAGTCGGCATTACAAGAAATTTTTTACTGAAAAAATCTAAACTTAAAATTAAGAGGAAAATATCAGAATTTTGAGACGAAAACTAAAAAAAAAAAAGTGTCCCTAGAAAATACCAAATACACAATGCTGATTTATGAGGAACAATGTTTAAGAGCTTTTGCAAAGGGGTGATTTTCAGTAAATAATGTCTTAAAATGTGTGTTTTTCTTCTGCACAGACAGTTAGTATGTGACTTTTAAAACAGCACACAGTTGTATGGACTTTAATTTTTGTAATTTATTGTGCATTTATGCTTATTTTTCTTTTCTTTTTTTACCTTTATTGTACTCAACAGCTCAAGATAATTTGGTAACTATCAGAATACCAAAAAAAAAATCCATGTATTTATCCTAAATAAATAAATAGGTTCCCACAAAAATATAAAGCAGCACAGCTGTTTTTAACATTGATAATAATCACAAATGTTTCTTGAGCAGCAAATCAGCATATAAGAATGATTTCTCCAGGATCATGTGACACTGAAGACAGAAGTGATGATGCTATAAATTGTATTTAATAAGCTTATAGATCTCCAAAAGTGCCATTTAATAGTAATTCATATCTGTTTGCAGCGGATTTGCTGGCTGCAACCCCTGATCTGTCCACAGCGGCGGCGCTGTATCGCGGCCCAGTGTATGCTCTCCACGACATCTCAGACAAAATCCCCATGACCAGCTCCCCTTTGCTGGAGCCACTGCCGCTTCCCAACCTCAAGATTAAAGTCTACAACTCCTCTGGCACAGTGACCCCTCAGGAGGACATGACCTCTGACCTCTCCGCCACCCTGTCCCCCAAAGTCACCCACTCTCTTCTAGACAGCGACCCCATGACTCCACGCAACCAGACGCTAGCACGCGCACGGGATCCCACGTGTACAGCATTAGGGTCGTTTAACTCGCTGGGAGGTCATCTAATCATACCCAACTCAGGTGAGAATGAACACATACAAACAACCCTTATTTATGTATGATTTATGATGCACAATCACACTCTGGTCCTCGCTGAGTGTCCGACATATTTACGAATCGCCGTGTGATATAATTTATGATGATTAATTGAATGTGTTGATAGTCTTTCATTAGTCTAATTAAGCCGTATTGCGGTAACGTGTTCCAGTAAGATGTGATGGAAATGTCACATTCACAATCTCGCATTCGTGTGATGTACATGAACACGCTCAGTGACAGTGATGAATGAATCCAGAGGATGGCAGCTAGTAATAGAACTACTTCATGAGCTGCAGAAATGACATGTAACACTCCACTGACATTATGTGGAATCTATCTATCTATCTATCTATCTATCTATCTATATTGGCAAAAGTATTGGGACACCATTTTCTAATGAAGGTTTGACGACTTTAGTAATTTCCTTGAGTACATATCTTAATGTTTAAGTCTATTTTAGGGAATTGTGTCCTTCTAATTTTATAGCAAAAGTTTGGACAGGACCCTTGGCAAGGTTTATAGAGAAATGTTTGATTCAGTCATTGTGGAAGAACTTGAGTGGTCTGCATAAGCCAAGTTCTACAGGGCTCCCACGGGTCATGGAATTTCTGGAATATCATGGAATTTTTTGTCCAATGTTTTTGCTTGTTGCTCTAGATTTTAGTTTCTATTTATCAAAATGTAATTTTTCTACACCCTATTTTTCAGTGCCATTTTATTTTTAACCCCAAATTTAAGCAAGTCATTTTGTAGATTAATGAGACACATATGCACAAAAAAAAAAAAAGAGTAATCAGTTTTTTTTTTTAAAGAAAAATGCAAGGTAAAAATAATGGTTGTGACTGTTAAGTAAAGTAAGCTGACTTCAACAACCTATCTTTCCTTTTGTTTTTGATAATAATTAAATAAGCAATATGCATGAATAATAACGTCAGTATATAAAAATGATAATTGAAAAATCATTTACATTCTGCTGGAGCTACATAGAAAAGCAGTTGTTTTGACTAATGTTTTATTGACTGAAAACCACTCAGTTTAAGCCAAAGACTATTAAATCTCCATCTAAGCTTCCATCCGGGTGTTAAAAGTAGACAGAAAAAACTAATTGTGAAGAAAAAAAAAACAGAATGAAGAACTTGATGACAAACAGAAAATCCTTCAGAGCGTTTAACCCCTGAAAGCATAATAACAGTAAATTCATTTCTGTAAAAATAGTACAGAAAATATCATTTAACATTGCATTTAACCAATAAACGCAAAAAAAAAAAAAATGTCATGGAAATTCAGATTTTTAGTCAGTGAAAGTCAGGGAATTTGACATTTGGCTTAGAGTGGGAACCCTGGTTCTAATCCCAGCTGAACACCTCTGGTGTGACTTTAATTGCAGACCTTGAGCAAAAAACTCAGACCAAACACCAATGCCTTGTGCATATGGGTACAGTCATTTTAGACACTTGCAAGTGCCTTTTTCTGTTCTAAAGAAGGGGGGTCCCAATACTTTTGTCCATGTAGTGTTTGTACAAGTCATTGGTGTTTGATGATGAGTTTTTGGCTCAAGGTCTGCATTTAAAGTCACACCAGAGGTTTGAAGATTAGAACTTGGCTTATGCAGACCAGTCAAGTTCTTCCACACTGACTGAATCAAACATTTCTCTGTGAACCTTGCCTTATACAAAGAGGCATTGTCATGTTAAAATAAAAAAGGGTCTCTGAATCAGTTTGTATGTATTTCAGGTGTGAGTTTGTTGGTTCCAGCTGGTGCGATTCCTCAAGGTCGTATCTATGAGATGTTTGTGACTGTACAGAGGACAGAAAGCATGAGGTAAAAAACACAACACAACAGAAACCCCAAAGTTAAGCAAGTCATTTTGTAGATTTATGAGACACATATACACACACACAGAAAAAAAGAGTAATCAATTTTTTGAAAAGAAAAATGCAAGCTAAAAATAATGGTTGTGACTCAGTTAAGTAAAGTAAGCTGGCTTCAACAACCTATCTATCCATTTGCTTTTGACAATAATTAAATAAGCAATATGCATGAATAATAACGTCAGTATATAAAAACGATAATTGAAAAATCATTTACATTCTGCTGGAGCTACACAGAAAAGCGGTTGTTTTGACTAATGTTTTATTGACTGAAAGCCGCTTAGTTTAAGTCAAAGACTATTAAATCTTCATCGAAGCCTCCATCCAGGTAAAATGGCTCACGTGACTACATTTGAGAGACTGATTAATATTTAGTACACTTCCATTATATTAGCTCTCCAGTTTTAGCTTTGCAGATGAAGACCTGGCTGCACACACAATATGCCTGACCACTTTCACATACACTCTCTCAATAGGATATCATTCAAATGAATCATAAATGAGAATTTTTAAGCTGCAAATATGCTATTATTTGAGATTTGTCAGTTGTCTGTCAGTCTTTATATTTGTTTGTGTACACTTAGTCATAATTTTAGTCTTTTATATATCACATCTACCTAAAAGAACTAAATGGGGGCATCAGATGCAAAATTCACTTTTACATGGTGTTTGCATATAAATGTGTCTTAGCAGTGTGTATACACAGCCACCCTACAATGATAAAAATCCATTCACTCTTTTTTTTTTTTAAATCCACAAAAAACATACACAGTCTTAATTATCAAGCATTTTGATTTTCTGAGCAGTATGATGTCATGTTGCACAGGCCCCGCCCACATCCGCCATTTTAAGAGTCTTAATTTTCTCAACATCAGAGCCACTGAGGACGCAGTGGATTAGTTTTGTTTTTGATGGTAACGCCACCGAATACACAAAAAACAGAAGAGGGGGCGGAGCGAGTAAAGCTCATTAGCATTTAAAGAGACATGCACCAAAACGATTCACTGTGAACAGAGCCGTTTTTAAAAAGGGTTTTACACGACCATTAAGGAATTTTAATCAAAGTATTTTGCAGACATTTCATTAAGACCCTGAAAATGGAAAATAGGCATTTGATGTCCCCTTTAAAGCTGCAAATATGCTTTTCCTTTTGTCCTGCTTCACCTTCACACTCAGATAAAAAAGGTATAAAACTGTCAGTGGAGCAGCATGCTTTCAAAGGGTACTAACATGTACACTTTATGTACCAATATGTACTTTTAAAGTACTAATTTGTGACCCTGGACCACAAAATCTTAACACAAAGTCTTAAGTAGCACAGGTATATTGTTGTAATAGCCAAAAAATACATTGTATGGGTCAAAATTATTGATTTTTCCTTAGGATATTAAGTAAAGATCATGTTCCATGAAGATATTTTGTAAATTTCCTACCGTAAATATATCAAAACTTAATTTTTGATTATTAATATGCATTGCTAAAAACTTGTGGACAGCTTTCTAGGCGATATTCTTTGCACCCTCAGATTCCAGATTTTTAAGCTCAGCCAAATGTTGTCCAATCCAAACAAAACATACATCAATGGAAAGCTTGTTAGGCTTTCAGTTTTAAGGCAATGTAGTAATATGTGTACTTTTAAAGTATATGTACTAACATGGTAAATGAGATACAAAGATGTAATTAGCTTTTGTTACCTTAAAGTACTGGCCCCAGTCACAGTACCTTTTTTCCCTGACAGCATTGAAATGTAAAGTGCAGGATGTTTGTTCAATTGTTTAATTGTTGAACCTGATGTAGTTTATTATTAACTCGAAACAGTTCTTGGTTCATTGTGTTTGTTACTGTACCTTCTACAGTGATTTCATGGAGACTAGAAGCAGAAAACAAGAAAAGGAGGCAAATGTTTTAAAGGATTGATTCACTTTCAGAATAAAAATGTCCTGATAATTTACTCACCCTCATGTTCTCCAAGATGCTCATGTCTTTCTTTCTTCAGTCAAAAAGAAATCGCACTGGTCCAAATCGCAGTTTCAGTGCAGCTTCAAAGGGCTCTACACAATCCCAGCCCGAGGAATAAGGCTTTTGCCTAGTGAAATGATCAGTTATGTTCTAAGAAAAATACAGATTTTTATACTTTTTTAACCTCAAACGCTCATTTTGCACTAGCTCAACCTCACATTGGGCGAAAGTACTGACCCAGTGTTTACAAAGAGAACGTGTAAAGAAAGTCACACCCTTTATAAAAAAAAAAGGTAAAACAACGATGTTGCATGATTTTAAAGTTGAAGGAGAAAATTAAAGTTTTTTGATCATGTAGAGCCCTTTGAAGCTGCTTTGAAACTGAAATTTTGACCTTCAACCCGCTGGCCATTATTGAAGTACACTATATGGAGAAAAATCTTGGAATGTTAATTTCTTTTTGACTGAGGAAATTCAGTCATTTACTCAGTTGCATGTTGATCCAAACCTGTATGAGTCTTTCTTGTGTGCAACGTAAAAGACGATATTCTGAAGAATGTTGGTAACCAAATAGTACCCATTGACCTCCATAGTAGGGAAAAAAATGCTATGGAACTCAACAGGTGCAATTTGTTTTTTTAAAATACCCTATATTGCCAGAAGTATTGGGAGACCCCCTTCTAATGAACAGGTATGACTGCTTTAGTAATTTCCGTGAGTACTAACCTTAATGTTTAAGCATTTAATGATATTCTAGGGAATTGTGTCCTCCTAATTTTATAGAAAAAGTTTGGAATGGACTATTTTTTATTCTAACATGACAATGCCTCTGTGTATAAGGGAAGGATCATAGAGAAATGTTTGATTCAGTCAGTGTGGAAGAACTTGACTGGTCTACATAAAGCCATGTCCTAATCCCAGCTGAACACCTCTGGTGTGACTTTAAATGCAGACCTTGAGCCAAAAACTCAGACCAAACACCAATGATTTGTACACTATATGGACAAAACTATTGGGACACCCCCTTCCACTTCCAAAACTGTAGCAACAAAGATGGAGGCATAATTCATGTATTTAAAAATTGTATTTCCATCTCTGTTTCTTCAGTTTTGGAAGTGTCTAGAATGACTGTACCCATATGCACAAGTCACTGGTGTTTGGTGAGTTTTTGGCTCAAGGTCTGCATTTAAAGTCACACCAGAGGTGTTCAGCTGGGATTAGGACTTGGCTTTATGGAGACCAGTCAAGTTCTTCCACACTGACTGAATCAAACCCTTTTCTCTATGAACCTTGCTTTACACACAGAGGCATTGTCATGTTAGAATAAAAAAAGGGTCCTGACCAAACTTTTGTTTTAAAATTAGAAAGACACAATTCCCTGGAATATCATTATAAGCTTAAACATTAAGATTAGTACTCATGGAAATTACTAAAGTAGTCAAACCTGTTCATCAGAAGGGGGTGTTCCAATACTTTTGGCAATATAGTGTATCTTCATTTGTGCTTAATAGATAAAAATAAACTCATACAGGTTTATACCAACTTGAAAGACAGAATTTTAATTTTAAAGTGAACTATCGTTTTAAATGTGTCTGTCTCTTTCAGGCCGGCTGTCGGTGACGGGGAGGCCGTTCTCAGCACTGTGGTCAGCTGCGGTCCGGCGGGTGCCCTGTTGACCCGTCCGGTCATCCTCACTCTCCACCATTGCGCATACGCCCATTCTGACAACTGGCAAATCATCCTGAAGAGCCACACGCAGCAGGACCAATGGGAGGTGAGGAATTTGAATAGGGCCGATCGGGACAGCCGGTGGCTGAATGAAAGCGTGGCAGCGAGAGGAATCAGGTCAGGGAAACTCTGGAGATGAGCCGCTCCATTTCAATAAACTACTTATCCTGCAGAGAGAGGGAAACATGACTGGAAAATAAATGTAACTATCAGTGAAGGCAGGCAGGGTAAATTGGCCTGCTGTGCATGGCAGGGTTCTACAAATAGACAACACAAAATTCAATTATTGCAAGAGTGGAGCGAGAAAAAGGATGGCGCGTATTTATCAGGACGAATCTGCTTCCTTTATCAGGGCCGGGATTCCCTCAGACACACACTCGCATTGTGTCATTGTGTGTCTGTGTGCGTGTAGGAGAGACCAAATGTCCTGAAGAACCTGCTTGTGGGAATATATATCTCATAAAACCTGTCAAAAACATGTCCTGGTCATATTTCACTCTAAAATCAAAGGAAGAAATAAGAAATTACTATTTTCAAGACAATGCAACCTATTTTTAGGACTTTAAATTTTTTTTAGGATAATTATGTACAACCTTCACCAAAAAATAAATAAATAAATACTGTGACCAAAAATATTAATCGTATATTATTTGTATAATTTGAACAGCATTTTTTACATTCAATATCAATCGCAATATCAATTTTACAATTGCATTATTGCAATATTGGTTGTACTGCCTTTATTTATTTAAATAATAAAAAAAAACATTTATTTTACAGATTTTTACAGTATTTTTTTTAGAATAGTCATTAAGAATAATGGGAATGTGATGCCAGAAGTAAAAATGTGTTTTAATTGTCATGAAAATTCTTGTCATGCAAGAATTGTTTTATTTAAATATATATTATTTTATTGTTTAAATGTTAAACTGATAAGGAAAAGGCAGATTTGGTGGCAAATGTAATTTAATAATTAATAATTTAATACAATTATGTCATTTTAATTTAATTTTATTGTCTTGTATTTTATGTTAATTTTTATATTTATCAATTGTTCATCCTTTCTTTTCTTTTTTTTTTGTCAGTTGTGTATTCTTTGTTTTTTTTTTTACTTATATGTCACTGCAGCTTTAAAATCATACAAAAATGTAATTGGATAAAGGCAATGTAAAAAATAATTTATAAGATTTTATTTTATTTAAATTTTTTGTTAATCCTTTGTGTTCTTTGTTTTGTTTTGTACTTATATATCACTGCAGCTTAAAATCCTACAAAAATTTCCTTAGAAAAGGACAATGTAACTTTTTTATTTTATTTTATTTTTTTTATTTAATTTTATTTTATTGATTTTTGTTTGTCGGTTGTCTGTGTTATTCTTGGTATGTGTTACTTATATATGACTGCAGCTGTAAAATCCTACAAAAGAAATCCTTGGAAAAAAAAGATTAATCATGCAAAATGAATAATAATTGAACTCCTGAAAGGGTAAAAATCTATATTCAAGTTTGTATGTGTACTGTATGTGAATGAGAGATCACTGTAACCCTGTACCTGTCATGATGAGACACACTCATGTAAATGATGTGTGTTCTTTGTGCAGGACGTTGTCGTGGTCGGAGAGGAGAACTTCACTACTTCCTGTTACGTTCAGCTGGGGGAAGAAGCGTGTCACGTCCTGACCGAGACTCTAGGATCCTACTGTCTGATTGGCCAGAGCGTCTGTCCGTCAGCGGCTAAGCGAATCAAACTGGCCGTGTTTGGTCCTGTCGTCACAGCAGGTCTGGACTATCACATCAGAGTGTACTGCCTCGACGACACGCAGGACACGCTCAAAGTGCGTAACAACTGACCAATGTTGCAAAGTTCAATTAAAATATTACCCAAGGTTTTCTTGCACCATAAATAGTTACTTCAGTTTTCTCAACCATTTTCTACCCTCTCTGACCCTTAAACTGTTTCTGTTGTTGTATTTTTGTGTAACTAATTTCTATATTGTATGTAAATGAGCACGGCTGTGATTGGCTAACCTTAATTTATATAACCTTAATTTATAATAACCTTAATGTCAGAGACTACTGTAATCAGCATTTGAAGTGGATCAAAACCTTTCATCAAATTTGTCCTAAAACCAAAAAGAATACCCATTCTTGACTTAGGACAACTTTGATTAACTTTTTTGATCCACTTCAAATGGTGACTACTATATATCTAATGAGTTTGCTTATTAAATTACATTTGAATGAAAATACAGCTTTTAATATAAATATTTGTATTATTTTAATTTTAACTATTAAATAATTTAATTTAATATACTATAACATTTTATGATTGCTCATTTGTTTATTAAAACTAACAATTCATTTTAACAAATATATAAAACAGATATTTAAATTGGAAAATATATGTAAATATAATATATTTAATTTATTTATTAATAAGTGATAAATAAAGTAATATCAGGGACTAGATCTAACTAAAAAATGACTCTTAATGAGTTTGCTTAAAAAACTAAATTTTAATGAAAATGTTATCATTTCTAATTTCTAATTTTTTTTTTTTATTATTGCAATTATAATTATAAATAATTTATCATTCATTAATATAATTATTGATGTACTATTTTAAATATATACATATCTATATATTCATATATTAATTTATTTAGTAATTTAATATAATACAAAATTGAATATAATATTACTTTATTATATAAATAATAATAATTATTATTTTTATTATTATTATTATTATTGCATTTACACAGACTTCAGTATTGATATTCTTAATTGTATTTATTTTAATATTTATACAGACTTCAGTGTTTATATTCCTAATTTGATTCATTGTTATATTTATAATGTAAATAATAAGAAGAATTTAATATACTGTAATGCAACATTTAATACATATACAACATTTAATTATTATTATTATATAATTTAATATATTTATTATAATTATATAATATAATTATATCATACAATTTATTATTATTATTATTGCATTTATACAGACTTATGTTCATATTCTTAGATTTTAATATTATAATATATATTAGAATTTAATATACTGTAATGCAACAAAAAATGTATTTATTTTATCGGTATTGCTATTTAAAATTGTATTTCTTTTTATTTCAACAGTTTGGCAATTTCATATTATTATTACTATATTATTATGTACCTAACTTTTATACTATATGTAAATGAGCTCTGGGGAGAAACTTTGAGTTGTAAATATTAAAGTTTGCACCTAATTTATATTTTAAGAGTCAATAAGAGCCATTTGCACAGTGATTATATATAATATATTGTATTATAAATTATGCAGCACAGTTGACTGTATGTGTTTGTGTGGACAGGAGGTGCTGCAGATAGAAAAACAGATTGGTGGAAAACTGCTGGATGAACCAAAGTCTCTGAACTTCAGTTATAGCAACCACAACCTGAGACTGTCAATACATGACATTCACTCTCAGTGGAAGAGCAAACTACTCACCAAATACCAGGTAAAGACAGAAGAAGTGGGTTTATTTGAAGCATGTGTATAACAAGATATTCTTAATGTAAAGTCAAGCCTTTTTTATTTATAGAGCACATTTAAAAACATGTATATACAAAGGTACTGTACATGACAACAGTACAGTATGATTCAACAAGATACACCAATGACAAAAAGCAAAGAAATCTGAAGAAAGCCCAATGAATACAGATGAGTCTTCAGACAGAGAGGGAGAAGATCTCATGTCCCGTGGCAGGTTATTACATAACCTTGGGTCAGTGATAGAAAAAGTCCATTTAAACTTTAACCGAGAGCACAGTGTTTGATAGAGGACCTGAGAGACATGTTAACATGATGCTAAAAGCATTTACACCAGAAATCATACACCAGTTTCCTTGTAAATAATTGTGGCCACATTCATAGTGTATTATATTATATTATGTTTCAAGCACGATACTTAATCAGTGCCTTTAAACAAGTAGTTGTTTTGTTGTTTAGAAGAAAACCTGGTCTTGAGATAAACACCTTATAGACATGGGGTAAACATGGTAGAACTGACTCTGAATCAGTGAATACATGTGTAAATCACAGTTTTAACTGCTTCAATAGTTGTTTTAATTATTTGAAAATGTTCATTAAGTTATTAAGTCATTTAATATAATCTTTGCTATAAAATGTATTATTGTTAATGTTATAAATGTAGTTACATTAATGTTATTGTGTCATATATGTATTCAGAATTATATTAACATATATAACAATATTAACATTTGTTCATTATATTTATTTATTTTAATACTTAAGGTGATTTAATAATTTTATATAAAATTTTGTTCGTAATACAAAATTACTTCATTTTAATATCATTTATTATAAATAAATATATGCAAGCTTGCCATTTTTTTATTAGGTGTTAAGCAATTTAGTATAACATTTAATTAAAAGTTATTTAATATTACAAAATTGTATATATTTAGTTTATGATTTTATTATTATGATTATTAATTGTATTATTATATTAGTTTATACTAATAAAATAATTAATTAATAAATTATAAAATGAATAAACTATTAATTCTTATAATATTGATTATATTAATCAATATTACTATTATGAATAAATATATACAGACTTGCATGTTAATATTTTTTAATTATGTTAATATTAGTTATTAAGTAATTTAATATAACATTAATTTTAAAGTGATTTAATATTACTTAATTCTATATATTTTGTTTATATTATTATCATATCATTATTATGTTATTATTATATTAAATTATTATAATAATATGTTTGTACATACATAAATTATACTTTATATAAATAATTAATATGAATTCTTATTGATTATATTAATATTAATCAATATTAATATTTTACATTTTTATTTTGTATTTAAATATATAAAGTAATTTAGTATAATTGAACATTACTGATTCTGTATAATTTAATACATATATACAGACTTCGCTATTAAGTTTTTTTTATATTTTAATTTGAGTGATTAAGTAATTTAATATTACTTAATTGTTGATATTTATTTATTTATTTATTAATATGAAATGTATAACATCCTTCAATATAAGATTTTTAATATTACTTAATTACTAAGTAGTAGTAGTAGTACTATTGTTTTGTTGTTAAAAATATACAGGCTGCACTATTAATATTTAAATAATTTTTTATAAGTCTTAAGTAGCACAAATATATTTGTAGCAATGGCCAAAAATAAATTTTATAGGTCAAAATTATCTATTTTTCTTTCATGCCAAAAATCATTAGGATATTAAGTAAAGATCATGTTCCATGAAGATATTTTGTAAATTTCCTACCATAAATATGAAAACTTCATTTTTGATTAGTAGTATGCATTGCTAAGAACTTAATTTGGACAACTTTAAAGGGGATTTTCTCAATATTTTGATTTTTTTTTTTGCACCCTCAGATTCCAGATTTTCAAATAGTTGTATCTCAGAAAAAAAAACGCCCTATTCTAATGGAAAGCTTATTTGTTCAGCGTTATTGGCCCTTATGACTGGTTTTGTGGTCCTGGGTACCAGTGAACAGACGTGAGGTGAAGTGTCTGTCTGTGTGTCTGTGCAGGAGCTGACTTTCTCTCAGGTGTGGAGTGGATCGGTGCGGCGGCTGCATTGCTCCTTTGCTCTGGAGCGTCAAAGTGTGAGCGTGTGTGAGCTGTGCTGTAAGCTTTGCGTCAGACAGGTGGAGGGAGAAGGTCAGATCTTCCAGATCTACACCACCCTGAGTGAGGTACAGTAAAGTGCCCTCTCACACCCTCGGACATCTTTATATGCATGCTATTTGCTCAAAATGAAACACGCGATACGTCAAAAATATCATATCACGTTTTATTATTATTATTTTTTTTTTCAGAAATATCACGATTCGCAATTTTATCACGATTCTTTGTCATGTTGGTTTTACCATTTTGCAAGTTGTCTGAGCAGTACAGCCAAACTAATTTCCCTGTGTTACAAGGTAACAAAATATAAAATAAAAAGAATGGTAGATGTTTAGGCCAAAGTGGGCGAAGAAAAAAATCTTTATTATTTTATCTTTGTTATTAAAAAATATGAAAACAAAGATAGGCTACATGTTACAAATACACATAATATACAATTATATATAAAACAAAAATGCTTTAATTTTCAGGTAAAAATCACACTATGAGAAACAGCAAATGGTATCGATTGCAAATAGCAACAGATGAAAACCATATTATAACAATATACAAAAATACATTTTTATTAGACTGCTGATTTCCTGGATCAACAAGTATACACAAATACTAAATACAAAAATACTAAGATTAAATGTATTTAAATACAAAATACATTAGACTTTTTCCAAAGGTATTTAAAGGAAAATTGATTTCCGGTTCTGCCGTTAGCACTTTTAGCATAGCTTAGCATAAATCATTGAATCTGATTAGACCATTAGCATCTCGTTCAAAAAGTACCAAATATTTTCAATATTTTTCCTATTTAAAACTTGACTCTTCTGTAGTTACATCGTGTACAAAGACCAACAGAAAATGAAAAGTCAGGCAACTTTGCTGCCATACCATGTGAGCAGCAGGTGCAATGATATTACGCAGCGCCTGAAAATAGTCCTCAGCTAGGTAACTTCCAACGTGACTGACACTAAGCCACTAAGATAATAGCTGGGGGACTATATTCAGGCGCTGCGTAATATATCATTGCACCTGCCGCACTCATGGTACCACTGAGAGTATAGTTCCTATCCATATCAGCTTGGAAAATCGCAACTTTTCATTTTCTGTCGGTCTTACTACACGATGTAACTACAGAAGAGTCGAGTAGCATTAGCAATTTTTTTACTCTTTTTACTATTCCTGATTATGATTATTGTTTTGCATTTTAGGCTTGTTTTATAAAAATGCAACATAATTATTTTGCATTTTTATTTTTAAAAGGAGCCTACATTGAAAAATAATAAGCCTGATTGCACTACGAGTCAAAAGTTTTTAAAAAGAAGTCTTTTCTGTTCACCAAGCCTGCATTTATTTTGTCCAAAGTACAGTAAAATGGTGAAATTTTGAAATATTTTTACTATTTAAAATAACTGTTTTCTATTTGAATACATTTTAAAATGCAGTTTATTTATTTGATTTCAAAGCTGAATTTTTAGCATCATTACTCCAGTCACATGATCCTTCAGAAACCATTCTAATATTCAGATTTGCTGCTAAAAAACACATTATTATTATTATTATTATGTTGAAAACAGTAAAAGAGTAGAATTTTTTCAGGTTTCGTTGATGACTAGAAAGTTCAGAAGAACAGCATTTATCTGAAACATCAATTTAAAGCATCCTTGCTAAATAAAACTATAATTTCTTTCACAAAAAAAAAATATATATATATATATATATACTGACTTCAAGCTTTTGAATGGTATAGTGTATGATGTTACAAAAGCTTTTTATTTCAGATAAATGCTGATCTTTGGATCTTTCAATTCATCAAAGACTCCTGAAAAAATTACTCAACTGTTTAAAATATTCATAATAATAATAAATGTTTCTTAAACAGCAAATCAGAATATTAGAATGATTTCTGAAGGATCATGTGACTCTGAAGACCAGAGTAATGTTGCTGAAAATGTAACTTTGATCACAGGAATAAATTACATTTTAAAATATATTCAAGTAGAAAACAGTTACTTTAAAAAGTACAAATATTTCAAAATGTTTTTGATGTACTTTGGCCTATAAATAATCATCTTTAAATAAATGCCAGCTTGGAAAGCAGAAGATACTTTAAAAACATTACAATCTTACTGTTCAAAAACTTTTGACTAGTAGTGTAGGCCTAATTAAAGAGAGTAAGGATAGTAAGAGTAATTTCAAAGCACAAACAAAAATATGAAAAAGAACTTGCAAAAGTTGTGATTGCTCTAATCAGTTTGTTCAAATTAATATATTAAATACAATGACAAACAGGAAATGTTTAAAAATATTTGTTAAATACAGTGTAATTTGGATATAAAGTAACATTGCTGTTTACCATGATTATTATTAACTTTTCATAGTGTGATTTTGGGTGAATGATATTAAAATCATAAAACAAAAATAGAAGAATCATAATAATGAAAGCAAAAATCATTAGAATTATATGAACAGTATAGGTTACCCATACATTTAAAAAAAACAAAAACATTCAAAGATGTATTGACAAAGGAGGAAAAAGGTCTGACATTTTGACCACTCAAATAGGAAACATCCCTTGTTTCCATTTCATAAATCCTAGCTGATAAATGCCTAGGTAGGCAGCTCACTTGCTCTCCATCAGCTGTCTGTCTTCATTCCTGTGCGTTTGCGTCTCTGGAGAAGAGGCTGTTTCTGTTTAATCTGTCTGACGGCTGTGAGAAGAGCTTCAGCTACTCTTAAAACCCTCACGCGTCTGTCTATACATCACAAAGGGTTTTTTGCAGAGCCGCTGTGTTTTCTCTCTGCGGCGCTCCTGGTGCTTTAATCAATGTGTCTAATTAAGAACAGCACAGATTCGTTAACATTATAGATGGATGCGTTGCGATGAATCGAGTCCTTCTGGGCCGCGGAGCGCGTCTGTCTGACTGATGTTCGGCCTCTTCGGGGACGGCTTTCGATGCACTTGTAATTTCAAACTAGTAAAAACAGACTGAGTGCATTTATTGATCAAGGATGCACATTTTGATACACTTGTAGAAAGATGTTTAAATGAGGAAGATTCTGTGGAGCTTTGGTTTCATCAGACGCTTTTGTCTGTTTTGTCTGTCTGTAATTGTGTAGTCATTTTCTGGAGAAATTAGACTAGACTAATAGAAGGAATTACATCGAATTTTAAAACCCAGTTTCAGTATTGAACTTGTCTTACATAATTTTTTTCTCAAGAATGTTATTGTTATTTCATTGCCTAAAATACAACATAATAAGACAAATTAAGCCTAATTAAAGAAAGTGTATATATATATATATATATATATATATATATATTTAATTATAAAATTATTATATATTTAATACATTTACAAATTCAAAATATCTGTTTTATATTATTTTATAATAGTTTGTTATAATATATAATTGCTTTGAACTGCTTGCTATTTATCACGATTATTATTAACTATTTTTATAGTGTGATTTTTTAGTGAATGACATTAAAACTAGATCATCTAAATCATAAAAAAAATAGAAGAAACTTAATAATCATCGTCATAATTATATTAGTAGTATAAAGAACCAACAATAATAATAAAAAAAAAACATTCATTTTTTTGTGCAATATTATATAGTTCAAAAGTTTGAGTTCATTTAGATTTTTTTTTAAATAAACAAACATTTTAGCTTTTCTTTTCCAGTGCTATTTTAGTATTTTGCATTATTAAAGTATTTATTAATTTGACATTTTTATTATATATTTTAGTCTTTTATATTAATTTTTAGGTTAGGTTTTAGTAATATTTAGCTTTCATTTATTTTTATTCCAGTTTTATTTTTAATAACTGATTAACTTAATTTTTTAAATTATTTTATTATGTTTTTTTTCATAGAATTTTATTTTACATTATTGAAGTATTTATTAATATTTTCATATTTTTAGTATATATTTCAAAACTTTACAATTAATTTAGTTTTCATTTATTTTTATTTAACTTTTTGTTTTAATAATTTATTTTAGTTAGTTGCCAAAGCAACATTTCACATTTTCATAATATTTATATTTAACAACAACAGTGAAATCAGTAATAGTGTGAAAATGTATTACAATTCAAAATAGCTGTTTTCCATATGAATATTTTTTAACATGTAATTTATTTTTGTGATTTAAAGCTGAATTTTCAGCATCATTACTCCAGTCTTCAGTGTCACATTTTCCTTCAGAAATGATTTGCTGCTCAAGAAACATTTCAGATTATTATAAATGTTAAAAACAGTTCATATTTTTTGCAAAGCCATGATACATGTTTGTTAAGGATTCTGTAACAGCATTTATTTAAAATCTTTTTTTTAACATTATAAATGTCTTCACTGTCACCTTTGAACAATCTGATGCATCATTTGAATGCTATGATTTGGTTGCATTTTTGTAGAAAATGTTATATTCTGTGTGACTCAAATGCAAAGCAGCTGATTTTACATCCTCCGCTTCTGTTCTTATAAATGAACAAAAGCAGAAGCTTTTATTTGGCGCTGTTGCTTTTTACGAATAATATCACCAACGAGTGTGATTTAATTAAACCGCCTCCTCCACACACACACACACACACACACACACTCATGCACAATTGAAATTGCAGCTTGGATTTTAATGCATTGGAAATGTCAGTCGATATTATTTCCGAGAAGCAGAGAGCATCTCCAGCAGTGAAAGAGCCCTGATTCACTCAGAACATTTATAAATGCCATAAGAGCAGCGGAGCACATGAAGCTGATTATACATATGAAGATACATACGAGCAGCTTTAAAATGAAGACTATGAAGAAGGAACGTGTTATTGATCTGTATTTATGATATCTGTTAACCCCTTACAACCTCATTTCATGTCTAAGTGGCACACTTAAAATTAAGTGAATAACAAAAAAACAAGGTAGTATCAAGTTCATTGTCTTGTTTAGGGCGAAACCAGCGTTATCGATGTGACATAAATGCTTAGAGAATGTGAGTGTTACCAATATACCAAACCATCCTTTTATATTTTAATAAACCCTTGTAGATTAAATTATTACATTTATTAAAAAAATGAAATAATCATGTGTTCTGGATGTGATTTTGTAGGATTTCTGCAAATGAAAATAAACAAACTAGACACAATAATACTCAACAAATAGAGAAGCAATGGCTCTTCACGGAACATATAATTGTTACTTTATTTTATTTTATTTTTTTGTGTCTATTTATGGGGAATATGTACTAGACATGCCAAATAACACATACCAGAAAATCATCCACTAAAAAAAAAATTAAAAAAATTAAAAACATTAGGAGAGACCTTACATGGGTATTTGAACCACCAAATGTAGACATCTGTGTATCAGTATAGTAAAAACTTTTGGTAAAAACTTAAAAAGGTTTACCTTTGCATTAGGGCTAATAGTCGACTAAGCGTTAGTTGACCAGAAAAGGCTTTGTCGACCAAAATTTTATTAGTCGTTTAGTCGCAGAAATAAATAAATAAATCTCACGGAGAGATCGTTAATGGCTATAGTCTGCGTGGTAATAGTAATACAGTATACATTGGGCAGTACATCCAACATTCGCCTATTATTCATCAACCTCAAATATGGCTTATTATCTGAAACGTAAGTAGTAGCAACTTTACATGTAATGTTGTACAATGTAATGTTAAGCAGTAGTTTTCAAATAATGGGTGGGTCGCGGGACTTAAAAAATGGGTCGCCAGGACGATTTAAGCAAGATGTATATGCTATGTATGTAAAAAAAAAAAAGTTCAAGATTCAGGGAGAAGGATGCGGGAAGCTGCAAACTAAACCGAAAGTAAAACGCGCGCACGCATTCAAAAGCAATTTTAATATCCCGCTTTCAGAGAGCTACTATCCCACTGCGCGCAAATTAGGCTAGGCCTATATATATATATATGCGCTTTTGTAAAATAATGAAAGCAAACAGGATGTGCTTTCTGTCGTCTCTTTTCTGTGAACTTGAGCGCGAAACTCGGTGTATATCTTTGGCTTTCAGACATTAAAATATATCTATAGAGAGTAAAATTTCTACTTTCTCAGATTATGTAATAGCCTACATATGAAACATGCATTCAGGCGCATCACAAATGCGGAGATGACGAGTCGCCGACTTAAGCCGAAAACAAAGAAAGCACTCGTTTATCAATATATTATTAAAACGTTAATGCAGTCTACTTATTGTTTTTCCCTGACACATTTGTAATCATTACATCTGCGGTGCGAGCAAGCTTTATGCGTGCTTGAGCGCTTATTTGGATATGTAGGCAATTAAAGGCTCATTATAATCATCTAAATGTTTTATTAATAAACGTACGATTAGTCGACTAATGCTTAAAATTAACGACTACTAGTCGAACAGAAAAATCCTTAGTCGAGGGCAGCCCTACTTTGCATGGAATTACGCTTTAATAGAAAACCTTCTAAAATGTAAAAAATAATAATATTAATTTTGATCATGTTTGTAGGCTCTTGTTACAACACTGCTGAAGAAACCCAAGAAAAAAGTGATGCAATTTATTGATTTATTTATGTTTGACAGGATGACTATTGGACTACACTCTTAAAAATAAAGGTGCTTTAAAAGGTTCTTCACAGTGATGCCATAGAACCATGCAGTCAAATGTATAGAACCATGAATTTCGTACCTTTTTATAATCTAAAGAACCTTTTTTCGCCACAAAGAACCTTTTGTGAAACAGAAAGGTTCTTCAGATCTTAAAGGTTCTTTATGGAACCATTTAAACGTAAAAGGTTCTCCTATGGCATCATGAAGCATCTTTATTTTTAAGAGTGATATAGGCATAAAATCTAGTCATGTCAGCTGCAATCGTGCCAAATTGGATGTTGATGTCTCAAAGCAATACAAAGCTATGGAATTTCAAACCAAAGTCATAAATCAGATGAACTATATACAGCAGAAGTAACCATTCATTTCTTGTATGTGTTTTCTGCAGGACGTCCAGAGCATCGACACGTCCCTGATGGATCCAGGCAGCAGTATTACGGTTCTGGCGGGTCCGAGCGCTTTCAGGATCCCAGTCAGCATCAGGAGCAAACTGTGCAGCAGCCTGGACGTCCCGCACACACGCGGAAACGACTGGAGAATACTGGCACACAAACTCAACCTGGACAGGTGACATTTAGTTTCCATAGAGTATGAAAATGATAAGATGAGATGATCTTCTGCTCACCAAAGCTGTATTTAGTTGATCAAAAATACTGTAAAACAGTAATAATGTTTTCTATTGCAATATGTTGCAAAATGTAATTTATTCCTGTTCCAAAGCTGAATTTTCAGCATCATTACTACAGTCTTCAGTGTCACATGATCCTTCAGCAATCATTCTAATAGGCTGATTTGCTGCTCAAGAAATGTTTCTGGTTATCATCAGTGTTAAAAACAGTTGTTTTTTTGTTGAAACCATGCAAATATAATGCATCCTTGCTGAATAAAATATTTTCTTTTTAAATACAAATGATAATAAATAATTATATTAGAGGGAAACATTCTCTCTAATTTTACCATTTTGCTTTTTAAAATACTAATTTTGTGCTGAAAAAGTTTTAATGACTGAGATTAATTACATGTCAAAGTGTAGCTTAGTGGTGGAATTTATTATTTATTTTTGACCCCACAATACATACAGGAAACAAGATATTATATCATGCTCCTGGGTTTCTGTTTAAAATAAATAAATTATAAATGCAAAACAGTAATAATAATCAAAAAGTTAAATATACCATCTGCTCCCCTGCACTTTTTAATTGAAAACTTTTATAATTTAATTAAATGTAATTTAATTTAATCATTGACCATAAGATAAGTGACTTTCAGCTGTTGTTATTGCTCTGTAGTTTTATATAAATGCTGTAAGATATTAAACAAAGTGTTGAATTCAAGTGAGATATCATCTTAATAGAATAGGTTTTAGGATTTTTTGTATATTTCTCTTCAGCTTTAATTATTATTATCATTATTTTTTAACTTACTTTTTTTCTTTTTTAAATAATTTGGGGACTTTATTTTTTATTTTATTTCAGATAGTTGCCAAAGCAACATTGTAATTTTTTTTATAATACTTATATTTTATTAACTATGCACTTTTATTTATTTAGTTTAATTTAATTATTAACCATTAGATAAGTCACTTTCAGCTGTAGTTATTGGTCTATAGTTATTGCATCTCTTTTTTTTTTTTATCATTTTTGTACTATATTTTTTTATTTCAGATAGTTGCCAAGGCAACATTTTTCATTTTAATAATGCTTATAATTTATTTTTAGAATTTTATGTTATTTTCAATAGTATAGATTTTCATATAATATAATATAATATAATGCACATATATTATATTATATTATATTATATTATATTATATTTCAGATAATTGCCAACGCAAAAATGTTAATTTTAGTAATACTTATATTTTATTTGATTTCAGATATATTTAAATTAATAAATATATTTTCAATAATATAGATTTTTAATAATATAATAGTATATAATATTCACTGACCATACGATAAATCATTTTCATTTATGATTTTTTTGATCAACCTTTTAGCGCAGCGTTTGTTTATCATCCGTGTGCTGAGACTGCAGTGTAGTTTTTATTTTAAAAGCGATAAAAAAGAAACTAATCTGCTCTAAAAGTGTCTCACAGGAGAGTTTGAACACAATTAGCGGTGGAAAAACAGCAGGAGAGCAAAAGAGAAATTTCCTGTTGTTCTTTTGGGTCTGCCTGGAGAATACCAAGAGATATATTCACTCTCTCCAGCATCAACTTTTCAAAATAGCAGTGTTTCCGTGAGCCTCCACAATTCACGTAATTAGAGGAAAAGGCAAAAAAAAGCGCAGGACCCCTATGGTTTGAGTTCTTGTTGAGGTGTTACTGCAGGACGCTTAAAGAACGAGAGATCTGCTTTGAAACGCGAGAGACTTTAGGATGGAGAGCGTGCTGTTCACCTCTGAGGACCAACAGGCATGAAAGAAGCAGAAGACGAGAGAGTTTGGGTTCACAGGGGACAGGAAGCAGAGAGATAAAGCGAGGAGGATCCTGGGAAGAAAAAGATGTTAAAAGTAAAAAGACAGGCTGTGAAAGTTCTTCATCAGTCATCGACTGCGGATCTCCAGAGCCACCTTCTGCAGAGATGTTTTTATTCTGCTCCATTCAACTCCGATTACAGCAGCTTTGATAAACACAGGATCTGTAGGACTGGCTGATGTTATACGCCATATGATGCTGCAAGCGTGTACATATGTTTGCTACATACAGTACATGAGAGAATAATAGGAAAACATGATGTAATGCAAAAATACAAAGTCAAGGATGTGTTATAAGAGGGGTAGCACCTTATAGAAACATAGAATGGTATATAGACTGCTGTGCATATTAGCTATTTTCTTATTTTTATTTATTTACTCAAATTAATTTAATCAAAGTCATTTATTCAAATTAATTGCAATTTTTCATAGGTATTAATATTTACTGAGAAAGGGCTCGAAGCAAAATAAATGGAGACAGGAATAAATATTATATAAATATGAAAATATTTTTGATTATTTTATTATAAGTGTTTTTATTCATTTATATGGACTTCCAAACAAAGAAATGAAGACAGACGTAAATATTGGTGTTGCAATTTTACTGTTGTTATAAATAATAATAATAATGATAATAATAATACAATTATTATTAATAAAAATAACATACTATGTTATGTTATTTCATTATTATTATCATCATTATTATTATTATTATTATTATTAATTTATATAGATTTCCAAAACATATATATTCTAGTATATATATATATATATATATAGTATATATATTCTAATATATTATAATATTTTAAATTATATATATTTTTTATTACTATAAATTTAAATATTTATTATTAGTATTACTATCATTATTATTGTTGTTGTTATTAAATACTATTTGTTATTACAGTGCAATATATTTATAATTTTTTATATTAATTCTTATTATTTTTATTTTTTTTTTCAGTAATAAACTTAAAAGAATATTATAAATAATAAAATAATTAATAATAATAAGTATTTTATGTTGTCTTTTTTATTTACTATGAAATAGTAATACATTTGTATTATTTATTATTTAAATAATAAATATTTTTAATAATAATAGTAGTAATAATTATTCTTGTTGATGGTAATAATTTATTAATATTATTATTATTATTATTATTATTATTATTGGACTTCAAAGGCAAAGAAATTAAGTGCTGTAATTTTGCTTTTGTTATATAATAATAATAATAATAATAATAATAATAATAATAGTAATATTTTTATTGATCTTTTTTGTTTCAATAATAAACTTAAAAGAATATTATAAATAATAATATAAGAATTAATAATAAGTATTTTTATATTATTAAACAGTCTTTTTATTTACTGTGAAATAGTAATACGTTTTCCTTTAACATTTATTATTTAAATAATATATTTTTAATAATAATAGTAGTACTAAATATTATTTTTGATAGTAATAAAACATTATTATTATTATTATTATTATTATTATTAATTTATATAGACTTCTAAAGCCAAGTAATTAAGACAGACAATAAAATATTGGTGTTGTAATTTTACTGTTGTTATATCAAATAATAAAAATAACAATAATAACATTCTTATTGATAGTAGTAAAATAATATTTACATTTAATTGCATTATTTTAAATAAATAATCTCACTAATATAATGCATTAAATTGACATCAATAGTTAGGAATAGTTTGAACTGTTGGTCTGTCCAAATAAAAAGAGAAAATAATCATAATTATGTAAAAAAATAAACCTTTCCACATGAAAATAGAATAATGAAATGTTGAATTTTAAACACAAATAGCTATATTGTGATAGCGTCTGTTTCTTTTCACCTGCCCTACAGGTATCTGAACTACTTTGCGACTAAGACGAGTCCGACCGGAGTGATTCTGGACCTGTGGGAAGCTCAACACTTCCCACACGGAAACCTCAACCAGCTCGCCACTGTCCTGGAGGAGATGGGTCGTCATGACAACAGCATCGCCTCCATGGCCAAGGAACAGTGACCCTGATCAGCGGTAATGACGCCGCTAACGCTGACGTCCAGCTCCAGTTGTGTTGCCACTCTCTCTGAGCCGATCAAAAAGCATCCGTGTGCAGCATCTTATTCAGTTTCCATGGAAACGTGCGATGCCGCCGTCCATGTACTTGGATGCCGCCGATTTGGGGGTCAAAGGTGAAGCAGGAACGGGGTCGAGACGCTACTAGACGACCAAAACACGCCCAAACCCTCCCAGTTTTGCACACGCGGGGTCCCGACAGCTCAAATCTCCCACATCATCCTCTAGTCATGGTTTTTACTGAATTTTGTGGTGCCATCTAGTGGTTGCAGAAACAACAGACGCTCATGTAATATAATATTTTAAGACATGAATACAGTATTTAGTGTGAGTACCTTCAAGTGGCCTTTAAAATCCAGTTAGATGCGATTCGAATTGTATTATTTTTGTAACGCAGGTATCTGAAGACGTACAGTGAATAGGTTTGTTTGTTGAACAAAAGTGCACTTGAGCACTTGCCAGGGATTGGAGAAGAGCGTAAGTCAGATGTTGATATTTGATTTTCTGGAATGCAATGTTTGATCACACTCTAATAATGATGAACTTTACTGGCCGGACCGATCAGTTCACTCGTTCTGCATGGGCTCTTTCTGTTGTGCATAGTTGGTGTTTCATCTCAGCATTTACGGTACACATTGCGCTCTACTGGATGCTTTATTTTAACAGTTTTACCCCTCAACAAAACTTACCATAGTGACTATGGCTTCTGCCGAAATGTGACGGATACTACAGTTATTGTTACTACTGACATATTGTAATGGATTCATACAATTCTTATAATTAGTTTATATTTTTTTACATTACAGTGAAGGCTAATATCAAGTTATTGACATGTTATTGACATACAGACATAATTATTGGTCAGTTTGCTTTTATGTAAATTATATATATATATAATAAATAATAAAATAAAAGTGGAATAATATTTATTATTATTATTATTATTATTGAAATGCATCAATTAATTATTGTTATTCAAAATGGTATTTCTATTTTATTGTTCAAATAAGATTTTAATTAAAATATTTTTAATAGTAATATGTATATTAATGTATCATTTATAGTAATAACTACAGTAATAATTTACTATTAATAATTATTGTTAATAGTAATTATAATTATAATTTTATGATTATTTATGATTATTCTTTTTTAACCGTTCAATAGTATTATTGCAGTTATTTAAAAAATTAATTATTCCATATATTTTAAACAAGAGTTAATTTCTCCCAAAATGTGAGGGTTTGTAATGAATTCATTAATTTTGAATACGTTTAAGTTTTGCACAATGTTAATTAATTGTTTTGTTATTTAAATCATAAAATAATAATAATATATTTTACTTACTGTTATTTTTTTTTTTGCTAACAATAATAAATTATTATTCATAATATTCAAACAGTAATTACTGCACTTTATTTTAACAAATATTTTTATCCCTTATGAAAACTTACCATGGTGACTATATTTTCTCCAAAAATGTGATTGATATTACAGTTAGAATTGGAATATTGTAATGAATTCATATAATTCTTTGAAAATTCTTCATGTGAAGTTATTGGCAGTTACTGTGGTAATCATAACTGTACTGTCTTTTGGTGGAAGCTGTGGTTATGGTGAATTGTTGTAAGGGGTTGAGCACTCATAGTGTGTCCTAACCAGTGTCCAGTGAAAATACTGTACAATACGACACAATCACAGCCAATCAGAACATATTACATGTTTAATATACAGATTGTTGGTTATCCAGTGTTATTAGACAGAAATAGAGAGTAAGCAACCAACAAAATGTCCTGTTAGTTGCAAAGGCTGGTTAGAAACTACATGTAGATCTATCCTGGTTTGACTGGGTTTGAGTCAGAGCTGCAGGTCTGATGCTGCGCTCTTCCCATCAACACTGCCGGTGCGGTGAGATCAATTAATCTGGCAAATATTAAAGATGTCACTCCCATGTGAACCCTTCATCCAGACACTTAAACTATAAGAATAAAATCACAAGAAAGATGTCAGATATTTTACTTACAAATATCCAGATACATGAACGAAACATTTCTATGGAATATATTTGCCTGTGTTTTTGTAGCGAGTTTATCTGCTCATATTTACATGCACATTAACTTGTAACATTTAGGAAAGTCATGTCTTGGTGGAAAGAGAGAGGGGTTGGTGATGTCAGCCGAGAGGAAAACTTTTTCAGAGGTGGAGCAAGTTATTATATTCTGATGCAAGATTATGATTTTTTTTAATATATATTTATACTTATAAATCGTTCACTATGGGAGTCCATTTCCACCACAAAAAAATTTACCAAAGTATTTTTTTTTATTTTATAAAAATTCAAACTTATGACATAAAGACAAAATTGAGACACATTTGAAATTATGACCTAAAAAGTCAAAATTATGAGAGAATTATTGATGTGTCTCAATTTTGAAATTGCTTAATTCGAAAATTAATTTGTTAATTAGTCAAATATTTCAACATCTCCTTAACTTATAACTTTAATTTATTTACAAAAATTTGATGCCGACATTTTGTCAGTTTCAGCTTTTGTCATAATTATGACTTAGTGTCTCAATTTTGACTTTTTGTCATAACGACTTAGTATCTCATAATTTTTACTTTTTGTCATGATTTCAACTCATCTCATAATGAATAATTTAGATGACAAAATAAAAAAAAATTCATTACATTTTTGTCAGGTTTTTTTTTACTTTTTCCTCAGACTTTTTTTGTCAAATTTGATTGGTCATAATTTCCTGATTTTGACTTGTGAAAATGTTGATTTACTATCTCATAATTTTGACTGTCATAATTTCTTAGTATCTCATAATTTTGACTTTGTCATATTAATGACTTGCTTTCTCAATTTTGACTTTTTGTCATAATGGTTAGTATCTCAATTTTTGACTTATCATTTTTGAGATCAACTTATCTTTTTGTCAATTTTAACTTGCCACGATTTCAATTTCTCATAATGATTTATAATTTAGATGAAAAAAATCTACTTTTTTTTCCTCAGATTTTAAATGTCATAATGATTTTGACATACAAATGTTGATTATCTCATACTACTGTCTCATAATAATTTCTTAGTATCTCATAATTTTGACTGTCGTAAGGACTTAGAATCTCTTAATTTAGATTTTTTTATATGACTTATGATCTTGTAATTTTGACTGCCGTAATTTCTGTCTCATAACTTTGCCTAGTATCTTAGTATTTTGGCTTTTTGTCATAATAATGCCTAGTATCTCAGAATTTTTTGTCATAATAATGACTGGCTATCTCATAATTTTAGCTTTTTGTCCTAATAATGCCTAGTATCTCATAATTTTGACTGTTATAATAATTACTGGCTTTCTCATAATTTTGGATTTTTGTCGTCATAATGCCTAGTATCGCATAATTTGGTCATAATAATGACTTACTATCTCATCATTTTTATTTTGTCATAATAATGACTTGCTATCTCATCATTTTGGCTTTTTGTCATAATGGCTAATATTTCATAATTTAGATTTTTGTTTGTCATAACAATGACTTGCTATCTCATAATTTTGACTTTGTCATAATGACTTAGTCAATTTCACCTCGTCATAGTTTTAACTTATCTGAACTTATGTATAATTTAGATGAAAAATGTTAACTTTTTCCATTATAATAATTCAGAATTGTTTTGTTTTCTACTCTTGATTTTTTACATTTTTAATTGAATTTGAACTTTCTCATAGGCTTTTTACAGTTTTGTCAATTCTTATGAGTATCTCATAATTTTGACTTTTTTGCTATATAGTGACATTTAACATTGATCTTTTGTCATAATCATAATTTACTATTTACAATATTTTTTTTTCCTCTATAGTATGTGGCAGAAATGGGCTTCCATACAAGGAACATGTATCAAGAAAGTAAACAGGGTTGTTTTGATTTCATGTCAATTCCCAATTGCTGGAAATAATGTAACAATAAGTCTTTAGCAAGACCTAAAGTTAGACTGACAAATCCTAAACGTGTTTACAGCCGGAACAGAGCGTTTACAGTTAATGATGGTCTATGCAACTGGAGACTACTTTATGCATAAATGTTTTGGCATAAATCCGTCACAGTAGATGCGTGTGTTGGTGTGCTCATTATGTGTGATCTGTCTGCAGTTTCACTGCCTGCAGCCGCTGCCGCCGCACCAACACGAAAAAAAGCCTCCAACTAACTGCCATTTCCCACAATCCAAACGAGGAGAGGATCTGTGTGGAAAATAAAAGCCAAATTAACGAGCAAAACAAGACAACAGAAAAGCCCTTCTGTAAGGTTGACGAGCAGCAGTGCATTGCGTGTTTCTGTCTGGTGTAAATGCTGTGCCAACTATGCAACGTTTGCTTCTGTAAAGGACAATGACCGAACCGCTGGCAGATGTGCATCGTTATGACTCGCGTGTACAGAGAGAATTTAATCCACAGAATAAAGCTTCATTAAAAATCAAAAACAAAAAAAACGCTATTATGTCCGCGGCCAGTTTCTGTATAAAATGTATGTAAAGGATTTTTTAAATAAATTATATTTTTAATCAACTCCGACAGCGGCCTTGTGTTCTTTTATTGTTTGACCGTCTTAGAGATTCCTTGCATCTGTTTTATTTTTCAATAGTTTAACCTTGAATAATCAGAAACGTGACTGTCTTAACATTTACCATGGTAACAGAGAAAATGGATTACATTTTTTAAGGGAAAGGGAGGCTTTTTATTTTTTATGATTTTTAAAAAAAAATGTTTTTAGAAAAGGCCTGTTGTTTGGTTCAGTGGGCTATTCATGAAGTAAAATTGGATTAAATGGGTTAAAATATTATTGAAAGAAAGGGTTTTTGAGTCAATAATGTTTCCTCTGGTTATACTTTTGGACAATATTTTATATTATCTTTGTCCAGTGTGACAGTGTACCCAGCAGACACCCTCTTCATATCAATTCTGATGTCAAATGTTAGTCAAGGCTTGATGAGAATGCTGTAACATCATTTTAAACTCAAGTTTGGATGGCAATTTCTTTCAGTGGTAAGTGGCTGAAAATAGATCCAACACTTAAATTGGTTTAATGTATATGTAGGCCAATATGGTTGACATTCAATTTACATCAAATTAACGTCAAGTTTTTTACTTCAGCTTGATTTGCTTTTTTTTTTTTTCCATCAGTTTTAATGTCAGTTTGATGTCTTTTCAACACCAATTGCCAACTGGGTGAAAACAGCCAAAGAAATTCTAGGGAGTTCATATGAAGATGTTGCATTTTTTTGTCAAATTCGATTGGTCATACTTTCAAATTTGTCTATGATTTTGACTTATCTCATAATTTTGTCTTTGTCCTAATGATGTACTATCTTATAATTTTTGTTCAAAGTAATGACTATTATAATTTTGGCTTTTGCCATATGACTTACTATTTCATGATTTTGACTTTTATCATATGACTTAGTAGCTCATAATTTTGACTTTGTCATAGTAATGACTTACTGTCTCAATTTTGACTGTCATAATATTGACTTACTATCTCATAATTTTGTCTTTGTCATAATGACTTAATGTCTCATAATTTTGACTTTGTCCTAATTTTGACATGGTCATAGTAATGACTTACTATTATAATTTTGGCTTTTGCCATATGACTTAGTATCTCATAATTTTGACTGTCATATTGACTATTTTATAATTTTAACTTTTGTTGTTGTTTGTCATTGTAAAAATTCTGATTTTTGTCATATGACTTACTATTTCTTAATTTTGGCTTTTGTCATATGACTTAGTATCTCAATTTTATCTGTCATAATGACTTACTATCACATAATTTTGTCTTTGTCCTAATGACTTACTATCTCATAATTTTTGTCATAGTAATGTCTTACTATATAAATTTTGACTCATAATAATGACTTATAATTTTGACTATCATAGTAATGACTTACTATCTCATAATTTTGGCTTTGTCAAATGACTTAGCATCTAAAAATTTGGTCTGTCATAATGACTATTTCATAATTTTGACTTTGTCATAGTGTTATTATTATGCAAGTCAAAATTGAGATAGTAAGTCATTACTATATAATTAACACTAAGCAAAAAAAAAAAAAAAGCTAACGACTAAAAAAAAAGCATTCTTAGTTTAACCAAGTGAAAAAATATACCATTCATATTTTTGAATAGTTTAATAAGCAAATTCATGATTTATTGGATATTTAAATTTTTGGTATATTTAAAACCTTTATTATATTATTATTATAAACCCTTTTTTTTTTTTAATCCCCCTATGTATGCTTTGGATTCATTTGAAAATACCTTACGAAAAATATTTGTACATCTCAATAATGGTCAAATTTAAAAAAAAATAATAATAATAATCCTCTCACACCCACACACAACAAAACTCAAGAGCAGAACTCTTATTAGAACATTTATTCAAGTACATTGATGCTTCACTCTCATTATCATCTATTTACACAATAAATAAGGCACAGCCCACCAGAAAAGGCAGCTCTTATGACTTCAATCATCACACTTGTTGCAAGCTGTTGACTGACAACACAAATCTGATCCGATCCAAACCACTGTCATGTTGGAGCTGTACAGATTGTGAAAAGAGAAAACTTGACCGTTTTCTCAGGAGAGTCATGAGGCCCAGTGTTTATGATGGACATGTGATCTCACTCACTGAGGTCCTGCTTCGTCCCACTGGCCAGTGTTAACAGGTCCTTCTACAGTGATGTGTTACGACAGCAGGACCTGCTGTTTCTCTGTCCTGAGACGTGTCCATCAGCTCTGACCACACGACATCTCTGGCATCCTTCCTCACCGGTGGGGCAGACAGCAGGAGGCTCTTGCATGGCTGAACTCACCGGTTGAACCCACGGCAGGCGGTGAGTTCGGGGTTAGTGTCAGTGCTGTTAGTCTGTTTTCAGACTTTAATGTCCTGGGACTCCGACATCTTGGCCAGCGTCTTTTTAACACGCAGGGCGGTGAGACGAGAGGCCGGATTATGAGCCCAACACTCCGTCATGAGCTTCCCCATCTGCCTCAAACACTAACAATAAACAAAGAAAATCACATCAATAAACTGTACTTGATGCAAAAAATGTCATGATTGTAAAAAAAAAATATTAAAATGAATAAAAAAAAGACAATGTATACATTAATTAAAAAAAAGACAAAAACAGCTACATTTTTAAAACTTTAACAATTTAATTTTAAAAAGGAAAATATATTTTTTTTAAAAAGAAAAATAAAATGATAGTGAAACTCAAACACAACAAAAATCACATCAATAAACCGTGCTTCAACAAAAATGATGCAAAATATGCCAAAAATGTCATGATTGTAAAAAAAAAAAAGTAAATGAATTAAAAAAAAACAATGTACACATTAATTTAAAAAAGACCTTAACACCTAAATTTTTACAACTAAAATTTTAGTTTAAAAGGAAAATATTTATTTTTTAAAAAAAAATAAAAATAAAATGATAGTGAAACTCAAACACAACAAAAATCACATCAATAAACCGTGCTTCAACAAAAATGATGCAAAATATGCCAAAAATGTCATGATTGTAATAAAAAAAAAAAATTATTAAAATGAATTTTAAAAAAAATGTATACATTAATTTAAAAAAAGACAAAAACAGCTAAATTTTTAAAACTAAAATTTTAAAAGGAAAATATTTTTTTTTTTTTTAAAAATAAAAATAAAATTATAGTGAAACTCAAACACAACAAAAATCACATCAATAAACTGTGCTTCAACAAAAATGATGCAAAAGATGCCAAAAATGTCATGATTGTAAAAAAAATATTAAAATTAATAAAAAAAACAATGTATACATAAAAAAGGACAAAAACAGCAAAATTAGTAAAACTTTAAAATTTAAATAAAAAAAGGAAATAAAAAAGAAAAAAAAAATTAAAATGATAGTGAAGCTCAAACACGCACACACACACACAAAAAATCACATTAGTAAACTGTACTTCAACAAAAATGATGCAAAAGATGCCAAAAATGTCATGATTGTAAAAAAAAAAAAAAAAAACCTATGTATACATTAATTAAAAAAAGACAAAAACAGCTACATTTTTAAAACTTTAACATTTTAATTTAAAAACAGCAAAATTAATACAACATTAAAATTTTGTATTGAAAAAAAAGAAAAATGAAAAAAAAAAGAAAAGTAAAAGAAAATGATAGCGACACTCAAACACAACAAAAATCAACAAATTTCAACAAAATAATGAAGATGCAAAAAATCTCATGATGGTAAAATAAACATTATTAAAATTGCTGTCAAATATATGAGGGAATAAAACAAGAAATAAATTTTTTCTTTCAAAAAAATGATTTGTTCCTTTTCTAAAATTGATTTCTTTGCTTTCCATTAACATGAGCTAGATCTATTAGATTATTAATACAGTATATGCTACTGCAAGCTAACAGTTACCTTACAATTACAAGCTTATAATTCATCAGTGTGACAAAAATATTGTATGAAATTAAATAAATTGGTCATGTTAGCATTATGTCAGGGTCATTTAAAAATAAGCTGATGAAGGAACATGAAAAATGATTTAGTAATTTAAGTAATCATGCTGTACATGATTAAATCTAAATATACTAATACTTATTTTCTTCTGTTGTAATTATTATTATTACTCAGAAATGTGCTTTATAGAGTTTTTTTTTTTTTTTTTTCATTTTAAACTTCAGGTTTAGTTATTTTAGTACAGCAGTATAAATGAAATGAAAATGAGAAATGTTGCCTTGGCAGCTAGCTGAAAGGTTATTATATTTAACACACTAAAAACATAAAAACATTTTCATTACTTAAAGTAAATGTTAACTGAAATTAAATAAAATATAGGAAAGGCATAAATGTACTTTTTTTTTTGCTAGTTTCCAAAGCAACATTTTTATGTCATTTATACTGATGTACTAAAATAACTCAAATTAAAACAAATAAAAATAATTATTAATAATAATAATAATAATAATACATAAGTAAATAAATAAATAAATAAATAAACAAACTAGTAATAAACAATTTAAAATATTTTCCAATGGTAAAACCTTAACTAAAACTGAAATAAAAAGGAAATACATATTTAAAAAAAAATAGTTCAAAATACTAATTAATCTATAATAGTAACAACACCAAGCTGAAATATATATATATTTTTTATATATTTTACTACTTCAACTTAAACCTCTTGAAGCTAAAATAAAATAAAATATATTTAAATATAATATTACTATAAAGGAAAAACTTAATTTCAAATAATCAAAACAATTTTTAATAGTTTTAGTTTGAATAAACAATAACACTACAAATATGCAATATACATGGTGTTTAATTATAGTATTAAATTAACACAACATTATGTATCCAATAATTAATAATGAAAACAATGAGAATTTTTGAGCTCTGATAAATAAATAAATTATTGAATGAATCTATAATAGTAACTCAACACCAAGCTGAAATAATGTATATTTTATTTCAATTAACACTCATTTCATTTCAAGTAATGCAAATGTTTGAAACTATAATAACCCTGGTTTTATTAGCTACTATGTTTTTTGTGAATAACATTTGAGAAAAACTGACATAAATATGACAATATTTCATAATTATGATGAAGAAAAAAAGGTAAAAATGCAGAGCACATAGATGTGTGTTTACCTCATCACTGCTCCAGCGGTTGGGGAAAGACGGCCGTATTCTCTTGATACACACAACCTCTCGCATGTCTTCATATGACGGGTCATTAGGAACGTGATCGTGATACGGCAGCTGATATTCCTCTACGATACCTGCAGAAACAACCGGAAATCAATCAATGCACAGACACAAAACAACAAACATCAATTGAATCTCTTTAAAATCTCTTTTAACCTCAGATTATACAAACATTTTAAAATTTTAAAATAAATCAGGTTTATTATACCTGATGTTTTATTACTAAAACAAAAAATGAAATATAGAAAAAAAAACATAAACCTCTTCTATTTCAGCAAACATTTCAAATTTTTATTTGGTTTATACTGATGTACTAAGAAAATAAAAATAAATAAAAACTGTATAGACATATTTAAAAAAAATATATAATAATAACAACACAACAAAATTTGTAAAACTTTAACTAAAATTAAACTGAAAAAGGAAAATATTAAAATAAAAATTCAAAATATAAATAAAATCTGTAAAAGTATGTTAATGATACTAAAATAAAACTAATAAAAACAACTGAATAAAGAGCAAATTTTGATTTAGCAATGATTATAATTACTATTGGGCGGGCAATATGGCCAAAAAATGATCACAATAATTTTTTTGTTCATATCAGTTAATATCAATAATTATCACGATAAATGTGACCCTGGACCGCAAAACCAGTCATAAGTCGCTGGGGTATATTTGTAGCAATAGCCAAAAATACATTGTATGGGTCAAAACTAGAAATTTTTCTTTTATGCCAAAAATCATTAGGATATTAAGTAAAGATCATGTTCCATGAAGACATTTTGTAAATTTCCTACTGTAAATATATCAAAACTTAATTTTTGATTAGCAATATGCATTGCTAAGAACTTCATTTGACAACTTTAAAGGCGATTTTCTCAATATTTAGATTTTTTTGCACCCTCAGATTACTATTTTTTTTTTTTCAAATAGTTGTATCTTGGCTAAATATTGTCCTATTGTCCTGACAGCTTTCAGGTGATGTATAAATCTCATTTTCAAAAAATGACCCTCATGACTGGTTTTGTGGTCCAGGGTCACAAATGTCAAATTTTTATTTCATTCAAGCGTAAAAACATGCATGTTTTTAACATTTTTTCCAAGACTAAATGACCTGAGCTTTAATATCCACATCCATTAAGGAATATTATGAGAAACAATGATATATAGAAACAGATATTTCAATGAAATGCAGTAATACTGAGTGGTAATAAAGGCAGAGCTGTACCTCCAGACACACATCGGCGGGCGATCTCCCACAGTATGAGGCCGAAGCTGTACATGTCGGCCATTATGTAGGACTGAAAATGGTTCCTGTTCAGAGTCTCGTCCAGAACTTCAGGAGCCATGAAGCGTTTGGTGCCCACACGTGTGTTCAGCGGGATGTCCACTTCATTAGTGTCGCTGTTCATCAGATACAACAGGGTTTCAGTCCTCAAATTTAAGCAATAAGACTCATTTCTTAAACACATTCTTCACATCATTTTCTGTTATTTTAAGGAAAAAACTTTGCTTTCTACTTTGAAAGTGTACAGTCAAAACACCCTTTTGAGAAAGTAGTCAGCTACATATATAATATTTATGCAGAAATATATAGAAAATAAACAGCAGGGGGTTCATAACTTTATGAAAAGATAATAATTATATTAAGCTATTAAAATGTAAAATTAATATAAACATTTTTTAAAATAAATACTAAATATGTTTAAGCACTGTGAACTTATTTAATTTCCAAATAAAAATAAATAAATGCATAAATAAATAAACAGCAGGGGTTTCATGACTATGAAAAGATAATATAAATATCTTTATATAAATATAAATCATAAAAAGTAGAATTAAAATAAATTGTTTTTAAATAAATACTAAATATTTTTATTTTAGTACCATTAACATATTTCATTTCCAAAAAATCACCAAAAGTTTACTAGGGGTTTAATGACTTTATGAAAATATAATCAAATTGGTAACACTTTACAATAAGGTCCATTAGTTAAACATTAGTTAATGTATTAACTAACATGAACTAACCATGAGCAATACATTTGTTACTGTATCTGCTAATCTTCATTAACGCTAGTTTATGAAACAACCTACAGTTGTTCATTGTTTATTCATGTCAGTTCACAGTGCATTAACTAATGTTAACAAGATTTGAGTAATGTATTAGTAAATGTTAAAATTACCATTAACAAAGATTAATAAATGTTGTATAAGTACAGTTCATTATTAGTTCATGTTAACTAATGTTAACTAATGAACCTTATCGTAAAGTGTTACCATCAAATTAAACAAAAAAATTGCTAAATTAAAATAAACATTTGTGAAATAAATATTGTTTTAATAAATTTTTTTTATTATCGTGAAGCACCTTTATTTTGTGTAATTTCACCTTTAAATCCAAGAGATTCACATACTTTTGCACCGCACAGATATGTAACACTGGATAATTTTTCTCAATAAATAAATGACAAAGAAAATATTTTTCTCTCACTTGTTTGATTGGGTTCTCTTTGTCTACTTAAATGACAATCTAACGATGTTTTGGGTCATATTTCTGCATAAATATATTGGATACAAACTTTCAAGCAGCACTGTATAAGTTGTAAAATGCCAGGCATGGACTTTTGGGAAAACTTTTGAGCAATCAACTCAAATTAATACTTGAACTTTTTGAATTGGTTGCTAAAACTGCTCCATACAACAATTAGGAAAGTAAACTCAAAGAGTAAACCACAGCAGCTGAACTCTGACCTGATGAACTTGACGGCCAGGCCGAGGTCAGCTATACAGCAGGCGCCGTTCCTCTTCACCAGGATGTTTTTGCTCTTCAGGTCTCTGTGAGCGATGGCCGGTTTGCCCTGCGTGCCAAAGATTTCCGTGTGAAGGTGGCAGAGGCCGGAGACGGACGAGTAGGCCAGTTTCAGCATGGCCCAGCTGTCCAGCGTGGTGCATTTGAGATAGTCGTACAGAGAGCCGTTCTCATGATAGTCGGTGATGAGGTAGAGTTGAGTCCACGAACCTGTGCCTTTAATATCAGCCGCTATGAACCCTGGAGAACGCAGGCGAGAGTAAAATTAGTCCATGAGGCTAAATATACCGAGCCAGGCCGTGCTTAATTTAATGTAATAATTAACCTGATATCAGCTAATTAATTTGAAATGACTGCTAATCAAGACGGTTCAATCGTGCATTTTAACATGGTTCATTTTCTCGTAATTACCGACTACATGTTCACCGGTGGGAGTAATTAAATAACAGTAGATAGGCTGCTAATGTAACTACATTTATCAGTTGCGTGACAGCGGCTCTGCTCTTTTGAAAATAGCACTGCTATTTTTTTCTAACAAACAGTGTGCATGAAGAGGTGCAATACGACTGCTTGTTGCATCAGTTTGTATTGTGCTTTGAGTTTTACAGCTGAGTGAATGGAGGCAATGATCAAACACACTCTCACTGAATGTCCTCAAGCAGCGATTAATGATAGTGAAATTATTCATTTTGGATGGTTCGTTTTAATGAACTAAACTCACTTTAATTTGCGTGATCACTCAAACGTGTTCCCAGAAGTCCCCATGTCTGAAATATTTAGTTAACTGAGTTGATGACAAATAACATGGGCATGTTTTAGTTTAACATTTACAAAGGGAAGGTTTTGCAACATTTTTAATGAGTTTCTTTTCTTCTTTTTTGTAGATCATATTTAAATAATCTTGCAGATCATATTTATGTGCTACATGTTTATATTTATATTTAATTTCCACAACAACAACAACAAAAAAAATAAAATTAAAATTTAGTATTTTTTAAACAAATACTAAATATTTTTGAGAATATTCTGATTTTTTTTTTCTTTTTCACAACAAAAATAATATATATTAAAAAAAAAAGATTATTAGGGGTTTCAGGACTTTATAAAAAGATAATAATTACATTTAAATCAGATACATATTTGTAAAATAAACATTAAATATTTCAGTACTGTGAAACTAAATAAATAAAATAAATAATAAATAAACAGCAGGGGTTTCATGACCTTATGAAAAGATAATAATTAAATTAGGCAATAAAAATTTAAAATTAAAATAAATATATTTTTTAAATAAATACTAAATATTTTTGAGTACTGTGAACTTATTTAAAATTTTAAGCCCCCACCCCCCCCCCCCCCCCAAAAAAAAAAAAAAAAAAAATTAACAGCAGGCGTTTCATTACTATGAAAAGATAATAATTAAATCATAAAAAAAATAGAATTAAAATAAATAATTTTTAAATAAATACTAAATATTTTTGAGTACAATAAACTTATTTCCAAAAAAAGATTACTAGGGATTTAATGACTTTATAAAAAATAATTAAATTAAAATCATAAAAATGTAAAATTAAAATAAATATTTGTAAAATAAATAAATACAAATCATTTTTGAGTACTGTGAACTTACTAAAAAAGACGTATTACATACATACACACACACACACATATACATATATATATATATATATATATACATACATATAAAAATTAATAAGTGAGCTTATTTAATTTCCAGTAAAAAAAAAAAAAAAAAAGGATTATTAAGGGTTTCATGGGTTTATGAAAAGTTAAAAATGAAATCATAAAAATGTAAAATTAAAATAAAATAAATATTTTATAAATAATTACTAAGTATTTTTGAGTATTGTGAACTTATTTCATTTCCACTAAAAAAATATTAGGGGTTTCATGACTTTATGAAAAGATAATTAAATGAAATCCTAAACATGTAAAATGAAAATAAATATTTGTAAAATAAATACTAAATATTTTGAGTACCCCGAACTTATTTCATTTCCACTAAAAAAGGATTATTAAGACTTTCCGAAAAGATAATCATTAAATTAAATCATAAAAATGTTAAATTAAAATATTTTTTTTAAATAAGCACTATTAAAATAAAAACATTAAATATTTGAATTGTTTACCTGAGTGTCATGTGACCATTAACAGACATCAGACAACCATGAATAGGCAAATATGATTTTAAAATCTTTTTTAAATCACATTTTAAGGAGGTTTGACTGTCTTTGTTCTAGAAGATTTCCACAATAATTGCATAAAAGCAGTCTTAATGGGTTTTTTGGCCCATCCTTGGCCTACAGTAAGCAGTAAAGCTGACAAGACTTTATTTTATTGAAAGACCTTTGCTAAATTATGTTAGAATATATACAGTGCAGTGCAGATCTTTAGCTATTTAAACATCTATTGTTATGCAGCACTGACTCATCTGGCCTCATATTTTAAAAGAACAGCAATAAAAAATAACGAGTTCCTTTATTCACCCTAATTACACACATACTGCCCCCTTAATAGCTGCAGTGAAATTAAATACTTTTATTAGTGCACCTAACTACTTTTTCAAGAGGGTAGATGAGTAACTTTAAATCACGAGTTACTTTAGCTTGGCAAGAAGGACCTTTCCTAATAATATTCTGTATCTTCAGTCCATTAATAGTGTAATAGTGGCATGTGAATGTAATGGTGTTTGTGTCTCACCCAGTATATTCTCATGTCTCATGAGGACAGTCTGATATATCTCTGTCTCTCTGAACCAGCTGGCCTCCTCTGTGGTGAAAAAGACTTTCACAGCTACTTTCTCTCCCCTCCATCTCCCCATCCACACCTCTCCATAACGGCCCTTCCCGATCTGTGTCACCATCTGGATCTGCTTCGCTATAGTGCGCTGCACCTACACACACACACACACACACACACACACACACACACATATATACAGTCAGTCAGATAGATAGATCTATCTAATGTATTTATTTATCTATTTTTCACAATTTTTTTTTTTTTAATTCTGTGTTTTGTTTTGTAAAATTTCTGTGTTTTGTTTTATATATAAATAAATAAAACCAATTTCAAAGGGAATGATTTTATTTTTCCTCAAATTCTTTTTTTTGCAATAAATAATAAATAAGCATATATAATTAATTTAATTCATAAAGCTTTTAAGTTTATGGATAGTTCAGCATTTTAATAACTTATTAAAACTTTAACAATAATAGAGCCCTATAAATTGTGTTTAAATAGAATAAATAGGGCCTTCTTTGCAATTGCAATTATAAATTATTTATATTTTTTCTACCAAAAAGTTTTACTTTTTAAATGAAAAAGATGAAAATGTGTAATATTTTGTGATATTTCTTTAAAAAAGTTTTATTAAATTGTATTATTTTTATTACTTTTAAGTACATTCTACTGTACAACTATAATACATAATATTCACAATTTAGATCAACCTTTATAATAGCGGATTGTAATGAAAACTTTGCCGTGTTTATCTGACACTCATTCACTCAGAGACACACTGATTTCATACTAAATAGTTTAATACTAACAGTTTAATAATCACGGACACTAGTTCATGTTGTGATTTGATTCATTGTACAGCCCTACTTTTGTTCTATTCCTCAAAAATTCCATAACATTCCACATTATTCCATTTTTATGACTGGTTTCTGTGATTCTGTCTGCATTCTGTATGTATGCATCACAGAAATCACTAGGCTCCAAGTGTATGTTTATTTGATGTGATCTGTGATTGTGTGCAGTGTGCAATTCTCACCAGCAGAGGGAGGCCTGACCCTGAGCCAGAGCTCTGGGACTGCTCTATGAGATCCCGCAGGGATTCTCCTGGAGGAATGAAAGTTTCATCCGGATGCAGGCCGAGGCTGTAGCGCGGGGCTAACTCATGCCGCTTATACCTGAAACAACACACCGTACACTTCAACACCAGACTAACTTGACCAGAAATAAAAGTAACTGATATCACCATGCTTCTCTAGGTGATTGATTACATTAAGATTTGCAATCATTTTTGCATTTTTGTTTCATTCTGTTGACTTATTGGATATAGACCTATTGTAACCTATACCTATAAAATAAAATAAAATTACTGTGCTTGTTTGTAGGGTTGCACAATTTGACATAAATTAAAATAACAAAATTAAATGAAATTAATAATAAATAAATAAACAAACAAATAAATAAATAAAATTTGATGTCCGTGTTTGCCACAATTTGATATAAATAAAATAAAATAAAATAAAATTCTATACTATGGAAGTCAGTGGGGACTAGCCAATGGGTTACCAGCGCTTTGTGTTCAACAGAAGAAAAAAACTCTTGGAACAACTTGAGGTGAGTAAACGATTTTTGGGTGAACTATATATTTAATTAGCTTCCTTAAGAAAAACAGAAGTCTGTGTTTGTGTCTGCTTGGTAACTTACACACCTGAAGTAACAGAAGATGATGATGAAGGTGAGGATGAAGCTACAGACGGTCACTGAGATGAGCAGAGCGATGTGATGAATGTCTCCCACCACATAACCTGCACACACACATGTATTATTACATATCAAAGAGCCGACAGTGAACACACAACTCCTACATCATCACACTTGGCTCTATGAACACTTCCTTCAGGGGCTCTCTCTCTCTCTCTCTGTGTGTGTGTGTGTGTGTGTGTGTGTGTGTGTGTGATGCTGAAATCAGAGCTAAAGCACAGGTGTGAGGGTGTGAACACACAGGTGTGTGTGTGTGTGTGTGTGTGTGTGTGTGTGTGTGTGAGAGAGATGGACAGAGAGGCTTCTATTCTGCCGTGTTGATTGATGGGAGTTGATCATGACAGCCACAATAAACCCTACAGGTGTGTGAGAGTTTCTGACCTACATATACTTTTGGGAACAAATCAGACAATTTTTCTAGGAATGTTGCCCAAAGGAAAATAGTAAAGAGGCTAAGTAATGTTTTTTTTATTCACTTCAGTATGTGTTTGAGTTAGTCCAGTAATGAAGACTAGATTATTATTATTTATACAATAGTATTTTCTGGTTCTCAAATCCAATTGGCTAGCAAAAGTGTGATATTAAAGTCCAACAGAATTCCAACAGCCGTTTCTCCATTTGTAATTGTATCCCTATGCTTGGGGAATTTCTCACAGCAAGAGTCATGACAGATGCCCAAATCCAGTATAATTTTAAAAATATTACCGTTAGAGGTTTTCAAGCGAGAACGCACTTATAGTTCAAATATGCAGTTTATATAAAGATAATGTCTATTATTCTTGACTCCTTTTTAATGGTTAATTAAAATTTTATCAATCAAAAAAGCATGTCTAATCAATTAAAATCATGAAACATACAATTTCACATCAATTTATTAAAAGTTTAACAAAAATTACATGTTTAGGGCCCTTCTTCATAGAAAGAAATGTGTGATTATAACAATAATGTACAGTATGTACAGTATATTGCAGTTTGATTTGTGTAATTACCTTCTTTTGATTAATTAATCCAGCCTTTGACGAATTCTGTGACATTCCATGTTATACAGTCAATTCTGTTTTTATGACTGGATTCCACAAATCCGTATTGCAGAAATTATAGGGCCCTATCTAAAGTGGCTAAACATGAGATATAATTTGTTTTGGGCAAATCTAACAAGCAGTTTTTGATCTCATTAATCTATTATTTGTTCCAGAGTAAATAGTTTTGGCAAAATCGCATCATGTAAATTCGATGCTGTATATCAGAGCGCTGCCTGTGTACTTTTGACTGAATTGCCAAGCAACTTTTATGATGGCTGTTGTTTTTGTTTATTAAATATTATTATTCAATAAATATTATTTTACATAAATAATAGTAGTAATAATAGTGTGTTCATCATGGTGATTTTTAATTACATTGTTCCGCCATTAAATGGCGTCAAAAGACTGTTTTTATGTGTCAGCAATAAACACTGTTATAAATGTGTTATGCAGCAAACAAATGCACTGAGCAGCGCTGTCATCAGAAATTATATTGAAATTACGAGAAAGATAGTGCTTTCCTCAGCGGACATTCAACTTGATGTTTTATTGTGAATATGAGAGAAGAACGAATGCAGATAATCTCTCAGTCCATCTCTCTCTCATAATAGAGTAATGCAATAAGCTTTTAATAAAACAACTCAACATTCCTTCGTTTCTAGTTTTAAAGAGACGTTTTGGAATTAGTAATGAAGGCTTGGGCTCAGCTGTCAAACTAAGATTTGAATCTATGTAAAATTATGGTTGATCCACTGATGGCAGACAGACTATTTTGACGACGTCCTTCATACTTTTCTGGGCCTTGACAGTGTTATTTACTTGGCAGTCAATGGGACAGCCACAAAGCTCACGGTTTTCATCCAAAATATCTTATATTGTGTTCCGAAGACAAACAAATCTTTTGCGGGTTTGAAAGGACATGGGGGTAAGTGATTAATGACAAAATTTTCATTTTGGGGTGGAATAACTCTTTAATCTGAATCTGTGATTAGACTGCCAGATAAGTGTGTATGTGTGTGTGTGTGTGTGTTTTGTGTACTTACTGGGTGTTCGTAGAGGAGGCAGTGTTGGATGCAAGTCTCTGTTACAGTAGTCCTGATCTGTGCAGCACTCGAGCGCTCGCCGCTGTTTAGAGTTCCCCGTGTCCTAAACACACGAACACATACTACATTAATACATGACGTATCACAGATGATGAATGACACACTGAAACACTATGTGCAACTCGTATTTTTTCAATGTTCACTGTTTGTAAGTGAATGTTCAGCATCAGATATTGTACTATAGGGGCAGGACTTAAAATGAGTGTGGAAAAATATTGTATAAAATTATTCATTAATAGGGATATAAGGATATTATCAATGTCGTGACATCGATATTACGTCTCAAAATTATCGTGGTCACATGATGATATGAAACGAGTCTTAGATTTTTTAAATACAGTTAAACTAGGGGTGTAACGGTTCACAAACTTTGCGGTTTGATTCGATACGATACAGTGGTGTCACGGTTCGGTACGTTTTCGATACAGCAAAAAAAAAAAAAAAAAGAGAAATTTCCTTGATTTTTACACATTTTTTATTTATTAAAACTAACATAAAGAAGGCTATGCATCTCAGATCAGCGGCAGGGGTCGGATTTCATTTATCACATGAGGAGAATGAGTCGAGCTGACCAGTGAGGTGAGAAAAACTATTTTGGTTTTAAAACAAAGTACAAAAGCGCCTGCTTTAAAAATATTTTAGACTTTTGCTATTTATCTAAGATGATTTTGGAAGCTTCCACCGTTTGCTGATCTCCAGTGTTTTATATTTAAACTTTGTATAAGTTATTTGTTATTTTATATTAGTCCTATAGCCTATATTCGTATTCGTTTTGATAATAGATTAATCATTCTGTTTAATATAAGTGAGATTTCCGTACAGTTTGACGTCAAATTGGCGCTAATTCAAAAGTGAAACTAAAAGTAAAATGCATACTGGCATTTACAAGCTGTTCAAAATCGAATAAAAGCGAGGAAAAGAAAGGATATTCTAACGAATTTACCTCACCGCCACAACCCTCCTGGAGTATTGTGTTTTTCTTTGGGAGTGGGAGGGGCAGACATCAATTTGTCTGTTACGTCGTTTGGGCTGCCTTGTTTCGTTGTGGCACTGAGAACATTATAATGATTATTTTTCACACACTCTAAGTTCTTTTATTTTCCAAATGTAATAGGATTAGTCCAACGAATTGAATCGTTCGGTTTGTAATGCGTAACGAACCGAAAGCCTCGTACCGAATGGTTCAATACGAATACGTGTATCGTTACACCCCTAAGTTAAACTGATTCTAACATAAAAGGTCTTTAAAGCGCACAGTATTTGTCAAACAAATTAAAACCGAAAACACACAACATGGCTTAATCCCTTCATCAAGTCTGTTTTCACTGTGCATTTCAAAGCGAACCACACACTTCGTTCAGGTGATCAGCTCACGACCCAGTGTTTTCCCAGTGTCCATTGAGCCCATTTATCGCTTTATTTTCATGGCTGATGATTACAGTATTTCTAGATTTGTAGTTAGATGCATTTTTGTAAGCCTGTTTTCACTAAAGCTGGAGTTTTCCTTCAAAACAAAAGCTCTACCGCTGTTTCCGTCAAAATAAAAGCTTAAAAGTACAGTATGAATTGCTGACAACTAGCGGTTTAAATGGGTAACACCACTGCAGTTCAAATTCAAAATATCTCTTTCAAGTGTAGAAATTAGGAAATTTCCCTACTGTAGTATAAAGCAAAAATAAATATACCTATGAAATATTCATGTTGTCATTGATGTTGTTATTATTATATTAGGGTTATTTGTTTGGCTCCTAAAACACCAGTGTGAATGTAAATTAGACTGAGACAGTATACAAAAATAAAAAAAGTTCAGGTACAATTCAATTTACTGACTTTTTTTTCTGACTTAAGTTTTCTTAGTTAAGAACATGGTTGGATCTCTTCATTTTGAACTCTCAAAGTTCATTAGATAGAATAATTTAACTTTAAAATGTAAAAATGTACTTGTCTTTTCTTAAAATATCGTAATGAATATCATACTGTGGCCTTCATATCGTGATATTATCGTATTCTGAGACTTTGATATTGTTACATTCCTATTCATTAATATCATTTTTCAATGGCCACATGGCTTTGGCTTTGGCAGAAGAAAAAAATGTGAACGGAGGCATGTATTATGAAAGTAAAAATGATCGGTTTTGATTGCATATTATTTTATGTTATGATACAGGGAAGTGTAAAGCAACAGTTTACTCAAAATACTGACTATAAACTATTTTTATGGTGATTTTTGGAGCTGGGCAGCATAAGTCATTGTTAATTTTCATAATATAGACGTCTCTTCTGCTCATCAAGGCTAAATTTATTTGATCAAAAATACAGGAAAAACAGTAATAATACGAAATATTATTACAATTTAAAATAACTGTTTTCTATTTGAATACATTTTAAAATCAAATTTAATTTTGTGATGCAAAGCATGGTTACTCCAGTCTTCAGTGCCAGATAATCTTTCAGAAATCATTTTAATTTGCTGATTCGCTGCTCAAAACACATTTCTGATTATCATTGATGTTGAACACAGTTATGCTGAAACCATAATTCTTTGAGGAACAGAAATAGCAATAGAACAGTGTTTAATACACAGTAAGTTACATAAGGCTTTTGTTTCGTCTGCGCTTGAGGACTGATGCATTAACACTTAAGTGGTTTCTTTTGGAAATTAGACCAGTTTATGACTCACTCGGCACTGAAACTCTGATCCGACCAGACCCAGACAGCCTGACGTCACCACAGCCGCTCCACCCTCTTCCTCCACCATGGTGAAGCAGTAACCGTCCGTCCTGAACACAAAACACACTTGTGTTACGGTGTACAGTATGTGTGCAAGAGTACGTAAATCCGGCAGGATGTGTCCTATACCTGCATGTGTTATTGGTGGAGTCCTCCGGACAGTGATGGTAACAGTAACACCACAGGAAGCGCTGAGGTAGAGCCGGTGCATCACTTCCCGTCTCCCGACGTTCTTCCACCTTCCCAGAATTCCTTAGAAGCATGGTGTCCAAAACGTTTGCTGTAGAGGAAGACAAAGAGGAAATGGGTTACTTATCATCCTGCACTATCTGTCAGAAACTCAACAGTATATATCCAACTTCATTTCATTCTTTCTTGTTTACGGAGCAAATATAACAGGGAGAGACTGAACTGAATAATTACTCCAGATTCCTAGACTCTCAGGATCAAAACACACAGCTTTGAAGTATGAAATTTATGGCACCTGGGGAAATATGGCTGCAAATATCACACCGTTCTCACTCTTTCATCTTCAAATATTTGCAGAGAAAAAAACAAAAAACAAATTTTAAATTAAACAAAAAGATGGAAATGAAAGTCGGATGGTCTGTTAGTTGTTTTGGAGTGATATGAAGAGGTTATTTGAGCAGTTTGTTTGAAGAGGTGCTTCTCAAACAGTCGATCTGAACAGATGCTGAACTTGTGAGCAGGTGAGTCAAGGACAGAAGAAAATAATAAAACTTGCTAAAAGTAATATTTGTTTGTGTAGAACATGTTTTAAATGAACAAATGAAGCTACAAAAACACAAATATGCAAAAGAACACAAATACATACACTACCACTCAAAAGATTATGAACAGTACGATTTTTAAATGTTTTTTAAACACTCTTCTGCTCACCAAGCCTGCATTTATTTAATCCAAAATACATCAAAAACAGTAATATTGTGAAATATTTTTACTATATGAAATAACTGCTTTCTATTTAAATATATTTTAAAATGTAATTTATTCCTGTGATCAAAGCTAAATTTTCAGCATCATTACTCCAGTCTTCAGTGTCACATGATCCTTCAGAAATCATTCTAATATAATAATTTGCTGTTCAAGAAACATTTTATTATTATTATCAATATATTATTGTTTTTTTTTGTTTGTTTGTTTTTTTAGTTTTTTGGTGGGGGACTATAGGAATTAATACTTTTATTCAGCAAGGATGCTTTATATTGATCAAAAGTCATTTATAATGTTACAAAAAAATTATTTCAGATAAATGCTGCTCTTCTGAACTGTCTATTCAAATAAACCTGAAAAAAGCTACTCGCTGTTTTCAACATAATTTTTGAGCAGCAAATCAAAATATTAGAATGATTTCTGAAGGACCATGAGACTGGAGTATTGATGTTAAAACGTCAGCTTTCTTTAATAACACAAAAAAATTTGACTGTTCAAAACTTTTTACTGGTAGTGTGTGTGTGTGTGTGTGTGTGTGTGTGTAATATATACACACACACACACACACACACACATACATATACACACACACACAAATATATATATATTTATTCTGATATATATATATATATTTGTGTGTGTATGTATATATGTATGTAAAAATATGGTTATATACCATTATAACCTTGCTGGAAGCACAATTGTGCTTTTGTGTCAGTGAGCGAGACACTTAACCTGGGGTTACTGCTGCTGTAATTAGTGCATGCAAGTCACTCTGGGTGAAAAGTAAGTAACAGTTACGATACAAGGCTGTAAAGTTGATGTGTGTGTTTTCCTCTCCCACAAGAGCTTGTGCATATGACCGAACACACACACACACACACACACACACACAGTTTTAGACAGTCACAAAGGTGCTTATAGAAACTGACCAAACACCCTTCAGTCAAAATAACTCCACATCTGTGAGCTGTTAAAGACTGAGAGGGGGTGCTGAGGAATGCTGTATATAATTTTGACATCAAGACATAAAATAACGATGCTTATTTCACGGCTCTCTGGAACACTTTATTCTGATTAGTTGATTCAGTGGCATTTAGTGGTCAAACATTCTTGTATATAATATTAATAATCATGTTTATATACAGTAAAATTAGACTGCATGTAACACTCATTTTTGCCCGTATGTACACTAACTAATAAATAATAATTAATAATAATAAATATCAGTAAAAATACAATATGAACATATCAATCAATATCTTTCATACCATAGTTGAGAAACTAGCAAAGTTTGGTTTAGTGGAAGGCGATGCTAAAGCCTAAGCATGCAATGCTAAACTACAAAATAAAAAAACCTTTAAAAGGAATGTCTGCTTTTATAAAAAATATTTTATATTTTTCAATACTATGACAATATTAGTGTTTCATAGGGTTTCATTAATATATATAATGTATATTAAATACATTAATTATATTTAATATTAAAAAGGTATTTAATAGTTCTTTTTAATATGCATACTACTGCACATACAGAAAGGGGGGAAAAAATGAAATCATCTTTATTTAAAGAGATAGTTCACCAAAAGTAAGTAATAATATTATTAAATATAAATGTAATGTAATGTAATAACACTGGAATAATAAAATATTACAAATACATTTTAAACTCAAAACTATATTTTATGCCTGTATTAATATTATTAATATTAATTAATTATCTTTATTTAGAGGGATAGCTCACCAAAAATAAGTAATATCATTCAATATAATATAATATAATATAATATCATATAATATCATATAATATAATAATTCTGAAATAATAAAATATTAAAAATAAAAAATGTTATATAAACTTTAAATTCACAACTATATTACATGTCTGCATTGATATTATTATTTAATTATCTTTATTTAAAGGGATAGTTCAAAATAGAATAGAATAGAATAGAATAGAATAATGCTGAAATAATAAAATATACAAAATAAAACATTTTATTTACAATTATACTCAAAACTATATTTCATGCCTGTATTAATATAATATAATATAATAATGCTGAAATAATAAAATATTAATAATTTATATAAATAATAAAACAATTATAAAATAATAATGAATAAAATATTATAATATATATAAAACTATATTTCATGCCTGTATTAATATTATTTTATTATGCTTATTTAAAGGGATAGTTCACCAAAAATAAGTCATATTATTATTAAATATCAATATAATATAATAAAACACATTTGAAATAAAAATGTAAACTCAAAACCATATTTTATGTCTGTAATGTACAGTCACGCTGGGGTCCTGTTCAGCCTGTCTGGGTTTATTTTTGCGATAATGACCACCTGACAGTACATTATGTTATATTTAGTACCCTAAAGTCAACTTGAGCAGACTCCATCTCTCTCAGCAAACTATTCTTGTCTTTCACTCTCTCTGTTGCAAACAGCATCACTAGTCTAAACTCACTAATGCACTGCTTATATTACAGAGCCTGCTTCAGTCTGGATAAAGAATGGAGGCCAGTCTGCATGCATCTGAAAGCATCCTAGCACGTCCAACACACATAATTAAGGGACGACTTTAATCCTACAAAGTACAGACACACTTACACAGACATGTGAGTGTATACAGTAAAACTCATTCATGTGCCTCGCGACATAAACACTCACGCTTTTTGAGTGTGATGCACTGCCCGAGATCTCATCCCATCCATTCATTTCACATATGCTCACTTTATGAAACGCACACACATAAACGCAGACAGATTGTGGCCCTCGCTCGCATAGTTAAGAAAGCCCTGTAAAAACAGTCGTAAACAGAGTCACCGCTGTGAGACGTAACGTATAAACAGAACAGCTCATTTATAACCACTAACCCGAGAGCGTTTAGCTTACAGTGACGCACAACTTACACGCTGCAGAAACCGCTTTTAGTTTGTTTGGTCTTTGCTGGAATATTTATTGATTTCACACTTTTTTCACAACTACTTGTACTAAAAACGTCTATATAAATTTAGCAGCACTTTACAATAAGGTCTCACTTGCTGACGTTAGCTAAAATAAAATAATACATTAAAAACGGCTTCATTTGTTGAAGGAATGTTAACAACTTTTGATTTTAAAAATGTACAATGCTGAAATTAACATTAACAAATATTATTAGTTATTATTATTACTACTGTAGAAGGTAATTTTTGAACTATTGTGTTTCCTTTGGGTGGACTTAAATGAAAAATGTACAAAAATAAAATAAATAATAATAAAAAAATATAAAACTTTTAGTTATGAGAATGCTCCAATTTAAAGCACCAACATAAAAAAACATAAATAAATGGTTAAAGCAATAAAATAAAATAAAATAAAACCTGTATATAATTTGTTAACAAAATTATTATTTATATATTTATAAAATGTATTATTTTATATATTAAATGTTCAAACGAACAAGTCTTTGTAATAATAAAATAAAACTGAGAATCTCCTACTTTGGTTAAAACACCAAAATAAAATAAAATAAAATAAAATAACAACTTTTGTTTTAAAAAATTTATTATTAAATGTTCAAATGAACAAGTCTTTGTTTGTAATAATAGAATAAAAAAAAACTGAGAAGCTACTACTTTGGTTAAAGCACTAAAATAAAATAAAATAAAATAAAATAAAATAAAATAAACTTCTGATGTTATATTTTTGATATTATTAAATGTTTAAATTAACATTATCAAAGATTATTAAATACTAGAATAGAGGTATTGTTGGTAATTCATTAACTAATGTAATTTGTATGGGTAAAGTTTTAGAAGGGTGAAGCTATAGGTAAATCAATAAAATAAAATAGTACGCTCAATGAATGTTAACATTTGTTTTTAAAAACGTATTATTAAATGCTCAAATTAACGTGATCAAAGAGAATTAAATAATAAAATATTAGAATATATATTAGAAAAGCAACTAATGTAATTCCTGTGGGTGAAGGTTTAGAAATGTGAAGCTATAAGGAAATCAATAAAATAAAATAAAAATACATTTGTTCATTTGTAAACAGATACAGCTTTTGATTTTAAAGTGTTAAAGTTAACATTAACAAACTTTATTAAATACTGAGAAGAATTGTTCATTGTTAGTTTATTTGAACTAATGTAGTTAACTAATGAAACCTTACCGTAAAGTGTTGCCAATAAACATTTGACTGTAAAACTGCACCGATCCTGGTGGCTGACAGAAATAAACTGGTGTGTCACTCACGGCTGTTTTTGGCTCTGTTCACAACAACGCAAGCGGCGTGAATCTGGCACTGGAGATACGCGATCCTTCGTTTCTCACCCGCGTCACTCTCCATCTGGCTGTCAGAGCGCTAATGCTGCTCACTGCGTACTGAGTCATTTGCATAATGTAAACACTGACTCGCCAACTATTTGCCTACTTTTCTGGATGACTAGTCAATTAGTAAAAATGAGTAGTTGTGCAAGCTCTAGTGAAAACAAATCTGCACTGAATATACAGCAATTCAACTCAGACAAACACAGTATTAGAACATTTACTCCATTAGAAACTTGCAGAGAGACACGCGGCGTTATGTAATATGGCTGAAGAATGATATGAAATATATTACATATACTTTATGTGTTTTCAGCAAAATGTATGTGTTGACTGAATAATGCCAAGGCTTTGTTTCCTTTCACGAATACTACAAATGTAAGAATTTAGAAAAAAAAAATAATTAAAGAGGTATAAGTTATGAAAAACAGGTTTATGTTTGAGAATTTATAATAACATTTATAATAAAATGTTTGTAATAAAAACAATGTAAATAATAATATTTTATAATAATTTCTATTTATAATAAAAATGTTTTAAAAGTCAAATAAGAGAAACAATTCAGTTAATGTTGTTTTGTTAGCTTATAAAAAAGATTATTTTACAAATATTAGCTCACAAAAACTATTTAAAAATATGTATAGCCTAACATATAGCAAAATATATGCTAAATATATTCAGAGTTAAAAAAGCAACTTTTTGTTTGTAATAAAATGCATACACACACACACACACATATATATATATATATATATATATATATATAAAAATAAAAATAAAGTACAGTAAAAATGTTTTAAAAGTAAAAATAAAGAAACACAATTCTTTTAATGTTTTTAATATTCTGAGCACAAAAAAATGGTTCATAAAATAAAATGGGAATAAAAAGAAATTTTGTTTCTAATAAAAAGAATAATAAATTAAATTAAATAAAATGGTGTTATGTTTAATAATATATAATAATATTTACAATAAAATGCTGTTTACACATAACTGTTTATACATAAAATAAAACTAAAGTACAGAAAAAAAAATATTTGAAAAGTCAAATAAGAGAAACACAATTCTCTTAATGTTTGGTTAGCTAATAAAAAAATATTTTACAAATATTAGATATGTTTAGCCTAACATATACCAAAATATATGCTAAAAATATTCTGAGTTCAAAAAAGCAACTTTTTGTTTGTAATAAAATAACTAAAATTAAATAAAATAGGACCAATGGGGTTATGTTTGAGAATTTATAATATCTATACTTAAATGATGTTTACGCATAACTGTTTATATAAAATAAAAGTACATTACAAATGTTTCAAGAGTAAAAAGAGAAACACAATTCTGTAATGTATTTTTTTTGGGGCTTATGAAAATATTGTTTTACAAATATTAGCTCATAAAAACTGTTTAAAAATAAAAACTATTTAAATAAATTAAAATGGGACCAATGGGTTATGTTGGAGAATTTAAAATAATATTTATAATCAATTTTATACGCTTATTTTATACGCTTAATTATTATAAAATTTTTACGCTTAATTGTTTATACATAAAATAAAACTAAAGTAAGAAAAACATAATTCTGTTAATGTTTTGTTAAATTCTAAAAAATATTATTTTACAAATAATAATAATAATAATATTTACAAATAATAATAATAATAATAAAATAGGACTAAGTAAAATGTTTTATGAAGAGACAAAAAAAAACAAGATTTTATTTAAAATTAATTTTTTTTTTTACAACACTAGAAGTGAGAACAAAAACTAAATATATACATAAATATAAATACAACATTTGAATATAAAAACAAGTAAATAAAAGTATATTACAAACATACAATGGTCTAATTGTCAGTTTTGCTTTACATTTAAAACTGGATAAAGTCAGGATTAAATGTATTTTATTGCAGCCTATAGTAATTATAATTAGCTTAATTAAATAACAATAGCAGTCAACAGGGTGTCCCCAATTACACAGCGAGGTGCTCATGTGAGTGTGTGTGTTTCTGAACCAGAAAAAGGTACGACCTTTAACCCCAAAATCCAACTACTTCAGTATGCCACAGTCAGTCCTGACACACCTGTCAATCAAAACCCAGAGCTGTCAATCAAAGCTGCAGGGGTCTGAAGATAATGAGCGTACACGAATGAAAGGAAAAAAGATCAATACAACAGATGCAAGAAAGTGAAACTGCTATGAGAAGAAGAAAAGATAAGAGCGGATAATAGATGGAGAACAGACAAAAGAGAGCTACAACTGTGTCTTTATCTGCTGGGCTTTGTCAAGCAAGACCGGCCGTCTGAATGGGCCTGAACTCAATCAAAATCTCTTTTTCGCTCTCTGTCAGTCTGATGGTTGAATAAAACCCCTGAGGACAGAGATTTTCACACACAGAGACACTTTTCATTCCTTTACACAGCCACATAATCACTGCGAATCTGTCAGAGAAGCTCGACTGCTCCGTAAAGCTGCTTCCTGCTCCTCATTCACACTTTTATCTATGTGTGAATCTATTATGAGGATTTAAAAGGAGCCTAAGGTCTATACAGACAATAATGTCGACTCATTTCTCAGTTTGTAAAAACAAATGAGAAACGTACCTACAGTGATGCATTTAGTATGGAGGAATGTAAAGATGCATTTTTCTTCTAGCACTTGAATGAATTCTGCAGTAAAATTAAAAATGTAAATTTACAATTACAAGTTGGCACTACTTTTTAAGCTTAACTTTTGAATGTTATGAATATTTTAATATTTCATATTTTTATATTTTTATTTAAAAATAAATAGGCTGCGGCTACTTTTGGTCTTTTACATAAAAGATAAAATAAAATAATGCAATGAAATATATAATTACAAAAAAATAATAAAATCAATAACATACAATAATATAATATAATACAATTAAATTAAACTAAATAAAAACTTTAATATTTAAACTGAGCTGTAAAGTTGTCTAAAATTTCCTTTTGGTGTGTGACTGCGTTTTATCTTTTATATAAAACATAAAATGAAATAATTAATAATATTATATAAATATTTCAATATTTAATTTTATTTCATATTTAATATTTTTATTTAAAAATAAATAGGCTGCGACTACTTTTGATCTTTTTATCAAAAAAATTAAAATAAAATAATACAATAAACATTTTTATTAAATTAAATTAAATTTAAAAACACAATTTTCATTTAATAACATTTTAATATAAAAAAAATTAAAGTTATTTGAGCTGTAAAATGGAATAAATAACAAAATAAAAATTTTAATTAAAAAGTTGTCTAAAATGTCCTTTTACACTTTTAATCTTTTACATAAAAAATTAAATTAAGTAATAAAACTAAATTAAATTAAACAAAAAATTAAATAAAATACAATAAAATAATTACAAAAATAAAATAAAATTAAATTAAATTAAAAATAAAATGTTCATTAAAATGTAAAAAAATATATAATAGTTAATTAAGCTGAATAGAGCTTTAGAGCTGAATAAGCTAATAAAAATACATTAAATGAAAAATAAAATAAAATAAAAAATTCAATTTCATTTTAATATTTTAAAAAATACATAATAGTTATTTGACCTGTAAAGTTGTCTAAAAATGTCCTTTTGAGCTGACTACTTTTTAATCTCTTTTACATAACTTCTACATTTCGTCTGGACATCCTTGTGCAGAAACCAAGTAAAAATAACAGAGTTGAAGCTGAAAAGTAAGCACTTGAAAGACAGTATATTACTTTGCACATTGCACTTTGAAGACAGCTTTATTGGTATAAACACATCTCCAGTTCTATATACAGCGAGGTAGGAATCCAAACTGTTGTCTGTGGTAAAAGACAGCATGCCACCAAATGCAAGCTAAAAACAACCTGCAATATTCCTGAAACACACATGCAATAACATACATCTGCAGTCATAACAGGCTCATGTCGGTGATGTCTAAAATGCGTTTCAGAGCCGCGTGTTTCCATGGCTCCTCAGCCAGAGTTCAGCAACTGTCTGTTATGTAAATAAAGAAAATTCCACTCATATCTGGAATGAAACGGCGTCTGGAGTTCCAAGTCATTTTGACTTTCGGTAAAAACAGACTGTTCTGTGCTAATTAGCTGATGTGATAACCTTGATTTAAATTTCCTGGAAGCATCTGAACATCTTGAGACATGACATACAGGGCTCTACAGTGCGACTGAAAACTACTGCGTGCAACTATGAAAAAAATTAGAAGCATCATGTGCGACCGACCCTATCGGCCTATTTGTGTTTACGCTGAGGGGAGCTTCAAAGGTTTCTACGTGTTTTTGCAACATTGAGTAATGTATCACAAATATATCTGACGAATCCTTTCATAAACAAAGTCTAGAGAGAGTGTAAATAACCGATTCAGTGTGCAGTGTAGAGAGCTTCGTTGATTATAATTTTTACTTTTAATGTTTTTAAGAGAGTTTTTAAATAAGATATTGATTTAATACAACAGTTTAGTAAACAAGAAGTTAATGTCAACTGACATTGTCTGACTATAACTCTATTGCCTGATTTTGCTCTATTTGGTCAATTTGGAGTTTCCGGGCATCTCCATTCAAACACAGCGGTGTTTTGTTTATGAATTAACGTGCGTTTTTAAACCAATCTAGTTAATGATTCAATTTCCCATTTATAAAGAGAGTCACTTGCTTTATTCCTGAATGAATCAGCCGTTCGAACGAATCAAATGAATGATATGATTCAGTAATTAAATCAGTGACTTGCCACCACCTACTAGCAGAATGTTTCATTTTTAAAGCATCTTATCAGTTATTTCAATTATTTAATATTTCTATATTCAAAATGTCATATTTAAAACATTAATCTAATTAAATTAATTAAAACTTTTGTATTCTTCTGTGCCACCTCTGTAATACAAATACATTTTGTTAATACTATTTTCATTTGTTTGGTAACTTGTTCTTTTTCTGTTGTTTTCATGAGAAATTTTGAAAAGCTTAAATATATAAAATTAAGATTACATACTTTGAATAAAGTCCCATTACAAAGGAAAAAATTCCCCTATAAATCAGTAAGAAGTCAAATATCACCTTGTAATGGGAAAATCTTGATCAGATTTTTGATTATTGATTAGAAGGTGCTCCTAATTTTTTTAAAGGAACACTCCACTTTTTTTTTTTTTTTAAATAGGCTCATTTCAGATTAGTTTTACCGTTTTCGAATCCATTCAGCCGATCTCCGGGTCTGGCAGTAGCACGTTTAGCAATCTAAAAGTGCAAAATTTAATCTGATTAGACCATTAGCATCTCGCTCAAAAATGACCAAAGAGTTTCGATATTTTTCCTATTTAAAACTTGACTCTTCTGTAGTTACATTGTGTACTAAGACCAACAAGAAAATGAAAAGTTGTGCGTTTCTAGGCTGATATGGATAGGAACTATACTCTCATTCCGGCGTAATAATCAAGGAACTTTGCTGCCGTACCATGGGTGCAGCAGGCGCAATGATATTACGCAGCGCCTGAATATAGTCCCCAGCTATTTTACTATTAGCTTAGTGGCTTAGTGCTTGTCATGTTGGAAGTTACCTATATTCAAAATGTTATATTTAAAACATTAATCCCAACATGAATTTATGAATTTGATTGCACTCATGCCATCTCGGAGCCTCATTAAACATCTGAACATACACCTACAAGCCACTTTTGTATTCTTCTGTGCCACATCTGTAATACAAATTACTATTGAATGGTAACTTATTCTTATTCTACTTGTTCTTATTCTGTTGTTTTTGAAAATCAAAATTTTGAAAAGCTTAAAAAAAAATATATATATATATATATATATATATATATATATATATTTGTTTATTATTATTATTATTATTTTAATTTGACATAAAAGATGACATAGTTTAAATAAAGTTAAAGGTAAACACAAAATTCCCCTGCAAATCACTTTTAGGAGTCAAATATCACCTTGTAATGGGAAGGCAAATTTTTTATCAGATTTTTTGATTATTGATTAGAAGGTGCTCCTAAGTTCTTTAAAAGGAACACTCCATTTTTTTTTTTTTTTAAATAGGCTCATTTTCCAACTCCCTGAGTTAAACAGATAAGTTTTACCATTTTCAAATGCATTTGGCTGATCTCTTAGTACACAATGTAACTACAGAACAGTTGAGTTTTAAATAGGAAAAATTTCTTTGGTCATTTTTGAGCGAGATGCTAACGGTCTAATCAGATTCAATGATTTATGCTAAGCTATGCTAAAAGTGCTAAAGCCAGACCCGGAATTTGGCTGAATGGATTCGAAAACGGTAAAACTCAAAAAAGTGGAGTGTTCCTTTAAGTTAGGAGCACAAGCACTCCTAAACAGAAAAGTAAGAGTAGAGTCCTGACATAAGGTTGCTGCAGGGTGATGAGACTGTCTTTATCTGACACTCGCACACAGAGGCTGCTAACAGCACTTCATATAAACACCATATTAAGACAGCAAACGCTCAGCGAAAGCTGCTGTTAACACACTGTGAGCGTGAGGGATGACTACGCAGTGGCTTATGTGCAAACCTTGGCCTTGTGTTTATGTTTATGCCGAGATGTAATTTACAAGGTCATCTTGAAACTCAATCACCTGACCCTGAACATTCCAGCGACCCTACACACGGATACACACACACACACACTCTATGAAATATTAAATAAACACGCCACTTTCAAATAAACAGCAGAAGCAAAACTCAGACTTCCATTTCAAGACTCTTTCAATGACATGAGAGAAACAAGAAAGAGCCTCTGGTTAACACGAAAACTGAGAGCAAAAACAGAAGAAGGTGTAATGCATCTTTCAGCAACAGGCACGTGTTATTTTGTTCAAAAACAACAAAACAAAATTAAGCAAAGCACTTAAAGCTGTGCTATAGTGTAAATACAATAGGCGTGTTAACATGAAGCTTTGTATTCTGATTACAGTCGGCTTAAAGGTGCTTGTTTTGGGTGCGGGAACGGGCGTTTTTACTGCTTGATGAAATATACACTACCAGGCAAAAGTTTTTGAACAGGAGGATTTTTAATGTTTTTTAAAGAAGTCTCTTCTGCCCACCAAGCCTGCATTTATTTGATCCAAAGTACAGCAAAAATAGTAAAATGTTGAATTTTAAAATAACTGTTTTTTATTGGAATATATTTTAAAATGTAATTTATTCCTGTGATTTCAAAGCATCCATACTCCAGTCTTCAGTGTCACATGATCCTTCAGAAAGCATTCTAATATGCCGATTTGCTGCTCAAAAAAAAAAAAAAAAAAAAAAAAAGCTATTATTATTATTATTGTTGAAAATAGCTGAGTAGACTTCTTTGATAAATAGAAAGTTCAGAAGAACAGCATTTATCTGAAATAGAATTCTTTTGTAACATTATAAATGTCTTTTTTTAATGGTTAAATGTAAAAAATATTTATCAATAAGCATGTTTGTTTATTTATTTATTTATTTTCATAATAATACTGCATTGTGTATTTACAATTTTCTGGTTAACAAAATTTGGTAAATAATTTCTCTGATAAATATTCCTTAAAAAGCAAAGTTTTTTTAATAAAAATTTTATGATTAGTAGTATGGCTCCTATGAAATCTATTTTATTTTTTCCCAAATTCAATTTTTTGTTTTGGTTTTTTTGTTTTTATTTTGTTTTCATTTTTATATTTTATAGGGCCTTAAGAATTTAGTTTTTGTTAAACATTTAATAAATTGCTGTCAAATTGTGTACATTTCATGATTTCAATTAATTAGACTAATATTATGTATAATATATATAATATGCTAATTTTTTTTACATTTAACCATATACATGGTCCATCATTTAACTAAAACTACAAAATACTGATGCTGTATTAATGCAAAAGTTTACGTTTTCATGACTTATGATAGAAAACAAATGATAAAATAAAATACATTCTTTCGTTACGCCAACTTAAAGATCTCAAGAAATCGAAACTGATGTTTTATCCAACCAAATGCTTTCTAAAATGAGAAGTGACCAGTGACAAGTCATGGCTGTGATATAAACGTTTTTACAACGTTTTTAGATAAATCAAGAAAAAAAAAATAAAAAAAAAATTGCTATGATTTTCAATATGTCTTCTGTGAAATATTTCAGCAAGAAAGCAGCCATTTCAGTGCTGCTGAACTCCCACACTTCTCACTCTCTGCTGTGAAATCTGTTCGTGATTACTGCATAAGATCCTTTCAGCACAAACTGAAATAAAAGAAAGCCCGTAAACCCTCAGCTGTCCGTCCAGGTGGGGCGCTGGAACGTTCAGCCTACGTATCAGGCGAGAAATGAAAGGTGGGAACAGGTGCGTTCACGGACGGGGTCAATACTAAAGAAAGAGAGATGAAAGAGAGGCCAGATTATAAAGAACAGAAGATAAAGGCATTAAGATGAACTGACACACAACACCTCCAAATACCAAATCCAGCTGCTTCTTTCCCATGATGCACTTGGGTTAGAGCGAACCGTAGAAATACAAACAAAGAACAGTGTTTCCCCAACTGGGGTTTGTGAGTTAAAACAAAGCTAATACTTAAAATGTGTAAAAAAATAATATGTAAAAATGTAAAACTAAAATAAATATACAAATATAAATTTATGTTTAAAATAAGTGTACAAATTCAAAGCAGCTTTACAGAAAATCCGGATGTTAATGTTTATAATATTTTTATATCTACATGTCTAATAGTAGCATTTCATAGATCATTTTAACCAACATCAGAGAACCATGAACATATAGCTGTTAGTAAATTACTCAAATATTCAATTTAAATATTTGGCAGTACTTTTAGTAATATTTTACAGTAAAGATTTTGGATGACAAAATGTTTGGAATTTCTGAATTATTAGGCTAAATATAAGGCCAATAACTGTTTTAGATGACGCTAAATAATAATTTTAAGCCATTTTTATACTTAATGTATAGTATATATATATATATATATATATAAGATTTCTGCTCTTCTGCTCACCAATCCTGCATTTATTTAGAATATTTTTACTATTTAAAATAACTGTTTTCTATGTAAATATATTTTAAAATGTAATTTATTCCTGTGATTTCAAAGCTGAATTTTTAGTATCATTACAGCAGTCACATGATCCTTCAGAAATCATTCTAATATTCTGATTCGCTGCTTAAAAACATTTATTATTATCATGTTGAAAACAGCTGAGTAGAATTTATTCAGGTTTCTTTGATGAACAGAACGTTCAGAAAAACAGCATTTATCTGAAATAGAAATTTTCTGTAACATTATAAACCATCCTTGCTAAACAGAAGCATTAATTTCTATATCTGAAGGATGTGACACTGAAGACAGGAGTAATGATGCTGAAAAGCTTTGATCACAGGAATAAATTACATTTTAAAATATATTCAAACAGAAGGCAGTTATTTTACATAGTAAAAATATTTCACAATATTACTTCTTGGTAAGCAGAAGAGACTTTAAAAACATAAAAAATCTTACTGTTTAAAAACTTTTGACCGGAAGTGTATGTGTATATATACTTTTTTATTATATATATACACACACACACACACACACACACACACATTTAATTTTATTTATTTATTTATTTTTTTTATATAGTGTCTGTTAAAGTTGTTAATGACTGTCTAAAACGAAACACAAACTGTAACCTTGTTTCCTGTTACTTTTTTCACCACTGATCAGAATGGACCAATCACTGTTGTTTGTAATTACCGGATAAGAGTTTTCCTGGGCGAATATTTGAACTGAACATATTTAAATGATTACACAGTTTAGTTCAAAAATGTACAATAAGACAAGAAACGCCCAAAGGTTTGAATGTGAACATGTGTGTTGCTCCTCATCATTAACCTCCATTAATAATACACTACAGCACCGGCTCCAGGCTGACTACATACAGAGTGCTGTTTCTGAGTGTTACTGTTTGCAGTACCGCTGTTCTCTATCATTAAAAAGCCATTAATAAATCAAGAAAGTTCAGGCTCCAGACTGACTCACACTCACACACACACACACACACACACACACACACACACACACACCTGAGTGCCATTCAAAATCCATTAAGTGAGTTATCACACATGGACCAGAGGCTCATTCAAGCCTCGTTCTGTGCTCATGAGTTCATTTAGCTGAGTGCAAACATACTCAGATCCTCTCTGAACACCATACTGTTAACCCTTTGAAAGGAAACCAAAGAAAGATGGGAAAACCATCACAAAAACCATCACTGTCTTCATTGTTCTTCACTTTGCAGTTTCTGCAAAATATACACTACTGTTTAAAAAGTTTCCTTACAGAAATTAATACTTTTATTGAGCAAAGATGCTTTAAATTGATCAAAAGTGAGAGTAAAGATATGTATAATTATACAAAAGATTTACATTTTTATTAAATGCTGTTTGAACTTCCTTGTCATCAAGGAATCTTGAAAAAAAAAATTTTTTGTGATTTCCACAAAAATATTTACCAGCACTACTGATTTCAACATTGATAATAATAACAAATGTTAGCCAATCATCATATTAGAAGGATTTTGGAAGGATCATGAGACATTGAACTGGAGTAATGATGCTAAAAATTCAGCTTTGCATCTCAAAAATAAATGACATTTTACTATATAATACAATAGAGTTATTTTAAATTGCAATAATATTTCACAATATTACTATTTTCCTGTATTTTTAATCAAATAAATGCAGCCTTGGTGAGCAGAAGAGATGTTTAAAACATAACAAATCTTACCAACTCCAGACTTTTTTAATGGTATTGTAGTTGCACAATTTTTGAGGTTCATGCCATCGTATTAAAAAAAAAAAAACACAATATGCTGATATTGCAATTTACACTGATACTCAAAAGTCCGCCTTGCTTTATAAATAATACATTAAAAATCAGCTTTGCAAAATAAATTTTTAATACATAATACAATAGAAAAGAGTTATTTTAAATTGCAATAATATTTCACAATATTACTATTTTTCCTGTATTTTTAATCAAATAAATGCAGCCTTGGTGAGCAGAAGACATTAAGTTTCAGAAATTAAATTTCAGAAAAAAAAACACAATATGCTGATATTGTAATTCACAATGATACTACAAAGTCTGTCTTGCTTTCAAAATAATCATAGAACATACTTCTGATCAATTTACAGTGTCGTTTTTTATTAATTATGGTCTAATTTAACAATTTTGCTAGAAAAAGTAGCAGATAAAATGCTTTCAAAGTCACAGTTCATTCCAGCGCATGTAAGAACAACATCCAACCAATTTTGGCCACTAACATGTCTTTCAGAAAAATACAGTTAATTCCTATGGAACATCCCATAAAGCTTGTCTGCATTAGCAGCAGTAACCAAGTGAGGTACTTTAGATAAAACATTGGCAGGACGACTCACTCTGCTGTGGTACCATACTCCCGCCTGGCATCAAATTATGTGACTAACAAAATTACATGCAAACAAATCCCAGCTTCTCGGTCTTGTATGGTCTCAAACACTCTTTTGTTTTCCTTTATTCCTCTCTTTAACACCTCTGTCTTTCCCACACTCCAGATATCCAGCGTGGAGCTGCATCTGCCGGCTGTCAGTCACAATTTTCTGGACTCCAGCCATCAAGCTGACTACAGCTGGACCGTCTGTGATATAGTCTCTCTGAGCAACTTAAAGCAGAACATTATCGTTCTACGCTGTAAAACGAAATCTGAATCACTTCATTTATCCAACAGGTGGCCGCTGACGGTGAAAAGACAAACCTGTAACGGCTACTATTAATCAAAGCCATCAGAGAATACATCTCAAAACCTCCCAGCAATAGAGGTGAGAAGGTGATGAGAACGCTGATGAAAGGCAGTTTTTCCTCTGGGATATGAGACATGCCCTCTGTCCAAGCCAAACAGGAAGTGAGTGTTTCAGACGGCGCTGTCAGTGAGGTGTGACTGAGAAGACCATCACACAACTGCAACACTTTTCGGTCTTTATTTATTTCTCACTTGAAACGTTTCAGACTTTCTGTGTTGCTCACACTGACTGATCAGACATCATCCAACTAAGTAAACCAACGTTCAATGGACCAATTTGTTTTAAACTGGTTAGTGTTTATGTAGCTGGTGGTCCAACAGAGTAACACCAGCCAAACACCTTGTTGGAACTGGTTGGCTGAGAAAGTCTTGCTGGTTAAGCTGGAATAAAGCAGTTTTTGCTGGTCTGAGGTGGTTTACCAGCCCTAACCAGTTTGACCAAGATGAGCTTGGCCTTGGCCATTATCTAGTCATCTAGACCAGCCTGAACCAACCAATGAGCACAAATGACAACAACTAGAAACCATGCAAAAACAATTAAAAGGTTCATTTTTAGGACTACAAGATCTAGAAAAATTTTTCAAATTGCAATAAAAAAAAAAAAAAATCCATGTTTGCTTTACTTGTTTGTAGTGCTGCATATACAATTTGGCGAAAAATGTTGTGATTATATATTATTATGTGATTATAATAAATTATATTATTATTATTATTATTATTTTAATCATTTATAATATTAATATTTTTATTGTTATTACAATAATTATTATATCATTATTTAAATAAAAACATACTACTGTTGTTTTATTTCTCTATAAAATAAAGAATAATAGTAATAACAAATAAAATAATAAATAATTATAATTATATATAATTATTATAATTATTTATAAATAATTATAAAAAACAAACAAAATTCAATCAAAAATGTTGTGATTATATCAACATGACTAAAATAATATTACCTCAAAACCACTACTACAAATAATAATAATAATAATAATAATAATAAATGTTCTGAAAAAATAAATTATTTTTGTTATTTTTATTGTTATTACAATTATTATTAAAATACAAAATATTACTGTTGTAATATTTATCTATATAATAAAGAATAACAATAAAATAATAAAAATAGAAATAAAATATAAGCATTTATTGTTACTAAATTTATTACTAAATTAAATACAAAAAACAAACAAATGTTATGATTATGTATCAGTATGACTATAATAATATTGATCACAAAACCACTACTACAAATCATAATAATAATAATAATAATAATACATGTTCTGCAAAATAAATGTATTTTTTGTTATTACAATTGTTATTATTTAAAAATATGTTGTAATATTTCTCTGTAAAATAAAGAATAATAGTAATAAAATAGTAATAAAATATAAGTATTTATTATTAATATTATTCAATTACAAAATTTGTGAACATATATCAATATGACTATAATAATATTAATCACATAACCACTACCACTATTACTACTAATAATAATAATTATAATAATAATTAGTATCTTTGTAAAAGAATCAAATTAAAATATACAAATAATTAAATTAAATAATATTAATATAATGTTACACAATACATACTATTGCATATAAATACATTACTATTGTAATGTATCTTTGTAAAATAAGGTATAATAGTATAAATAAAACAAACACAGTACTATCGTATATACATAAATACATATAGTCTAATAGTAATTATATATAAGAAAAATAGAAGCATTTATTAATTATAAACGATAAACCATCCAACTTTTATCTTTTATCAAAGCTTCTCCTGTGTTTTACTAGTTTGCAAAGATTTTTGGCACAAGTTGTGCCTCCAAATACACATTAAAGACCCAGACAGCATTTACTATGAAGCAAGCCACTGAAAACACCAGATCACGTGCCTCACTCCGAAACATGCAACAAGATTTATCGAATTAAATCAGAGCCATTTTGGTTTCATTTCAATTAATTGTGCAGTCCTACTAGTTTACATACTCCACAAGCGGCAGCCCCGCATCCAAACACATGAACAAATACGCTAGCCTTGTCACAGGAAGTACTCAGTGCAGACAGACACTCAAAGTGGACATGCGCGAGTTGGTGTGGCGGCAATGAGAGTGATGGAGAGGCTGAGATGCTGTGGACTGTAAATAAACTCTGACAGAGACGCCGCAGGCTCGGCTGCGCTCGGTGGACAGTGGATGAGTTCATTGTGCGTCTGGGTGTCGGGAGACAGGTCTGGACCATGTCTGAAGGTTATTATGGGATGGGAAATGATGGAAATGGCTGATGATGGAACCTTCATTCTCTCAAGAGAGGCAAGAGACAGCAAGAGACAGCAAGAAGTGAGTAACACAAAAAGGAATAAGACGTCTTTACTAGCTTAGATTTAATAAATTATTATTTTACTAAAACACAGTAGTCACAAAGAGAATTTGAACACTAAAATCGCACTTTATTATATAATATCATTATTATATAATATTTATAATTTAATAATTAAATTAAAATATAAAAATAATGCAATTAAATAACATACAAATTTTTCATATTTATACATGTTATACTTAATATTACTTCGATAAATACCATTTATTTGATTATTTATTGCATTATATTTCATTTTTTTATTCTGATTTGTGACCCTGGACCACAAAACCAGTCTTAAGTAGCACAGGTATATTTGCAGTAATAGCCAAAAATACATTGTACGGGTCAAAACTATCGATTTTTCTTCTTATGCCAAAAATCATTAGGATATTAAGTAAAGATCATGTTTCATTAAGATATTTTGTAAATATATAAAAACATATTTTTTTGATTAGTAATATGCATTGCTAAGAACTTAATTTGGGCAACTTTAAAGGCAATTTTCTCAATATTTAGATTTTTTTGCACACTCAGATTCCAGATTTTCAAACAGTCGTATCTATTGTCCTATGCTAACAAACCATGCATCAATGGAAAGCTTATTTATTTATTTATTTATTTATTAAATGACCCTGATTATGACTGATTTTATGTTTCAGGGTCACACAATAGATTTTTATATTTTATTTATTCAATTGTATTATTTAAATAATTTAACTAATCTAATTTTATTTTATTGAATCATTTATTAAATAAATATGGTTAAATAAACCATTAAATAATAGAACACTTCAGGCAATCACTACTTTAAAAGTAAATTGTTAAACAAAAAATAAATAGGATGACTGTGGGATTCTGCTACCAACAGCAAAATAACATTTATTACATAAAACAGCAAATTAGATTCCTACAATATGCAATCAAACCCATTTCTGGAAGGCGCAGCTATTGATTATTAAAATAACAAAAAGTCTGGCTAGAAAACACAAGTCAAACAAGTGTGTGTGAGAGGGAAAGTCTGTTGTATAGATTAAACACTGAGTGATTTCAAAGCTGGACCTCCAACTGTGTTTAAAACAAGTGTTAGGCAGCTGAGAGGCTGATAGCAGACTACCAAACAAGAAACACACACAGCAACACCTGGCTGACCATTTGCCACACCATCACTTCCATCAAACATGAGGTTTGTAAAAGCCTGATGGTAAAATCCAACATACAGAACACCATAAAGCACATATACTATACATACTAACAAAGAAATACAGATTTAAGTTACTATACTAAAATACAGTGGCCTCAAGGAGAATTTGGACAATTAAATCACTCAGTATAAATGGCTAAATGACACTGCATCAGATAAACATAAATATAGATATTTTTAAATAACATTTCTAATTGATCATTCAATTAAAATAAAATATGAAAATAATTGAATAAAATATATTCAATTTAATTAATTTAAACTTGATTTGTAAAGTGCTTTTAACGAAAATTAGTTTCTACAATATATTTAGTAGTTATTTTTATAATTCTATGTTATTTAGTAGTTATATTATTGTAAATAATATATATTCCAAAAAAAATTATATATATTTTTATATATATTTTAATTTTCTATTTGAATATTTAATTATTTGATTATATATATATTCAAATATAACATTAAAATAAACATCTTATGGAATAATTATATTTAAAATTGATCATCAAATTAAAAAATATGAAAATAATATAATAAAATATATTTTTGTATATTATATATATATATTAGGGCTGTCAAACGATTAATCGTGATTAATCGCATTCAAAATAAAAGTTTCTTTTTACATACTATATGTGTGTTTACTTTGTATATTTATTATGTACATATAAAGATACACACATACATGTATATATTAAAACAAAATATTTATATGTATATATATTTATACCTATATACAATTTAGATAATAAGTAAATATTCATATTTTAGATATAAATCTACAATATTTTTCCTTAACTATACATGCATGTTTGTGTATTTATATGTACATAATAAATATACACTGAACACAAATATATAGTATGTAAACATAAACTTTTATTTTAGATGTGATTAATCGCGATTAATCGTTTGACAGCACTAATATATATATATATATATATATATATATATATATTTTTTTTTTTTTTTTTTTTTAAATACAAATGTAAATAAATATTTAAATAAATATTATATTTCATTAAATATTTATATTCATAAATGTATGATCATCAAATTAACAAAATATGAAAATAATATAATTTTTTGTAAATAACAAATTACTGCAATATTTTTAAATAAACAAATAAAATAAACAAATATTGTTTAAACAAATATGAAATTTTATTTAATATTTATATTTATAAATGATCAACAAATTAAAATAAAATTATTTTATTTAATTAATTATATTATTGTAAATAATATATATTCTACTTAAATACATATAATATATATATTCGAATAACAAAATAAAAATAAACAAATACTATTTAAACACCATTATATTTCATTGAATATTCATAGCATATTAAATTATATTATAGACAACATATTTATATTTTTTATTATTTAGATATAATATTTAATTTACATCTATCACCAAATAAATCTCAATCTCACTTTAAGCACAAACATTTAATGAGAAGTAGTTTGTTAGGTTTGAAACTGAAATGAAGAAAAGTGAAGTTAGTGAAGAGAAAAATTGCCTATAAGATCTCTTTAATCACACTAGTTTCTCCTAAACTGAGCTGTAACCATCATAGATGTCAATAACTGATTCAGAAACTTTTTTTACAATCTAAATGGCTCCATTTACAGACTAAATGGAGAGCAAATGGAGACTTTCACTGAAGTAAATGAAAAAGACACCAGTAATTTCATCTGTCTCCAATAAAGTCCCAAAAGAGATCTTACTAATGTGCTTAATCATACCAAAACACCACAGTCTGCCATCAACAGTCAGCAGAGATCTCAATATGAACTCAAGCATTTCTCAGCAAATACACCCAGGAGCAAATTACCTGCCTTCCACATTCATTTCATAGTGCTATACTCATTGTATGTTAACTATTGACAAATCATTTTTAAAAGAAACACCTTGACACTTAACTGAGAACTCAATTAAAAGCTACACAACAGCAACATCTGAGTGAATATGAATGTGTGCAGCGATCCATAAAGCAAAGAGCAGCTGCGTTACAGATCCTGCATTAGACACACACAGAACTGCAGTCAGTACATGTTCTGAAGGTTGACACTCACCCAAGTTCTCCTCCACAAGTCCCAGAAGTCCAATGAGCAGCACGCAGACCCAACGCAAGCAAGTCCTTGAGAGATCCATCTTCTGTGAGCGCAACTCCAGCGAGCGAATCCCTCAGCTGTCTGCTCAACACACTCTTCAGTGTGTCTGTGTGCGTGTATGTGTGTCCTCTACAGAAAGTGAGAAACTGCACACCCCACAGCAGCCTCAATCACAGCTTCACACCGACTGGCCAGAGAGAGAGAGAGAGAGAGAGAGAAAGAGAGGGGTGGGGATTATTCAGTCTTACACACAGTAGCCTCAGTGTAGTTTGGCCAAACCCCACCCCCACTTTGAGGCCACACCCCCATATTTTCACCTCACCCTCCTTTAGACTTCTTTTTACCAAACACACTGGCTGAATGGAATACAAGCAATACTGCTTTTTGCATACTGTGCACTGCTGCATAGTTAAATAATTAATAAATATAGTAGATTTTATATATATTATATTATATTATATTATATTAAAAAAGAGAAAGAGAAAGAAAGACAAATTCTTAAAATCCTTTAAATTCTTAAAAAAGTAAAGTAAACAAACAAATACAAAAATATTTTTGTATTATAAAACTGTATTTTTAAAAATATTTTCAAATGAAGAAAAAAACTAAAACATTAACCAAAATTAAGTGAAAACTACTTCTAAAGTATTATAAAGTATACTTTTACTATAGTAAAACCAAAGTTAATTTTCTTGAGGGATTTGTATGTGTGCACTTTCTTTTTTTAATAACTATACTGCCTTAATGGTTTGATGTTTTCTACTGTTTAAAAGAGAGAAAAAAAAGATCTACGAAACTGCTCCGAAATCCTGAAATGAAACAAATGATTCACGAACCTGCACCAAAGTCCCAATCTGAATCAAAAATGTACAATCCGCATTTCGTAGTTCCGATCTAAAGCAAAAGACTGACGAACCGGCTCCGAAGTCCCAATTTGAATCAAATGATTAGTGAGCCACACTCTGAAGTTCCGATCTGAATCAAATGATTTGCGAACCCACTCTGAAGTTCCAATCTAAATCAAATGATTCACAATCCATGCTCAGAAATTGCGATCTAAAGCAAAATATTCGCAAACCAGAGTCCTGATCTGAAGCAAATGATTTGTGATCTATACTCCGACGTTCCGATCTAAAACAAAAGATTGGCGAACCCGCTCCGAAGTCCTGATCTGAATCAAATGATTTGTGACCTACGCTCCGAAGTTCCAATCCAAAGCAAAAGATTCGCTAAGACACTTAGATCTGAACTTTGCCTAATCCTGACTTCAAAAGGCATTTTGCAAATCATTTAATTTGAATCATTTAATTCGCAAAATGATTCACAAACCCGTTCCGAACTAAATCAAATTATTTGCAATACTCACTCCGAAGTTACAATCTAAATCAAATGATTGGCGATACACGATTTGAAGTCCCGATCTGAATCAAATGATTTGCAATACACAATCAGTTTGAAGAGCTTCGAAAGAGTGAATAATTTTGCGACGCAATGGTTTAACTGATTCAGAGTTTCAAAAACATCAGTTTCACTCATCACTATGTTTTTTTTAATCATTACAAGCAAAGTCGAAATGTCTGTTTTCTACCAATAAATTGCTTAAAATGAATGATCAAAGTCACAAGTTTGAATCAATCAGAGCAGTTCCAGTGTAAATGACTTGTTGATTTGGTTCATCTGTTCCTCTTTTCGCATATTCAGCCATGTTTACTACTACTTGCTTAGCTTTGGTTTCTGACAGGTATGATGTTTGAAGATGAAAAAAGGATGTTTTTTTTTTTTTTAATTGCGTGAAAAGATATGTGCTAATTGAGAAAATTAAACACTTATTTCATAGATACATTGTCTTTCAATAATTCAAGCACTTTTCAAGTTCAGGAATATTGCTATTTTCAAAGTTTTGCCAGGCCTTATATTTCAAAAAGTCAACTTCAAGTACTTTTAGCACCTTGTACGAACCCTGGTACTACAAAAACAGCATAGGTAGTAGGCTACAAGTAAACTATTTCAAACAACCACTCTTTCATGCATGTTTGATTGACAGTGCAATGCAATGCAATGCAATGCAAAAAAAAACAAAAAACATAACATTAACAAAATTAAATCAGAGAATCCATTTGCTAACATTTTTAGCTTATAATACATACAGCTGTGACATAATTCACACTACAACAACAAAAACACTGCAGTTATTGGCACTACAATAAAAATGCAGAACGGGCTGTGCAAATCAGAACAACCTAAACACTTCAAGAAAAGAGAGAGGGTGCTAACTAAAACTAATAAACAAGCAAACAAAAGAAAGAGGTCAAATGAACAGCGTTCCCTCTTACTGAGGCTTCTGGGTAACCAATCAACCAGTAAATCTGTGAAAAACACACACATACACACACACTTCTCCCAAACATAACGAGCAGCTATGTCATCTTTAAGCTTTGACCCTTGACTCTTCTTCTAATTTGTACTAGGTTGACCTTTAACCCATATCAAACTTAGTCCGAATGAAGCTGGAGCAAAACAAAACCTTTTAGAGTAAAGACAAAAACACACAGGCTTTGTTCCCACCTACAGGGCCACATGCTCACTGATGTTAAATACGGTTGTCACTCCTTCTCTAAACACTTGACCCTGTTCTGTACACAGTTACATGGAGACACTCCTTAAACATTAAGATTGTGAAAACACTACAAGAAAATCATTTTCTTACTTGGACCTGTCTTGGAATTGTCTTGTTTTCCAGTACAAATATCTAAACATTTTTAACAGTACATTAAGTCTGAAAACTTAAAGGAACACTCCACTTTTTTTGAAAATAGGCAAATTTTCCAACTCCCCTAGAGTTTTACAATTTTTAATCCATTCAGCCGATCTCCGGGTCTGGCGTCAGCACTTTTAGCATAGCTTAGCATAAATCATTGAATCAGATTAGACCATTAGCATCTCGTTCAAAAAAGACCAAAGATTTTTGATATTTTCCCATTTAAAACTTGACTCTTACACTCTTAACACTTACTACACGACGTAACTACAGAAAAGTCAAGTTTTAAATAGGAAAAATATAAAAAATCTTTGGTCATTTTTGGTTCAATTCCAGAATAAAAATTTCCAGATAATTTACTCACCCCCATGTCATTCAAGATGTTCATGTTTTTCTTTCTTCAGTTGCCAAAAAATTAAGGGTTTTGAGGAAAACATTCCAGTATTTTTCTCCATATAGTCGACTTCATTGGTGGCAAATCGGTTGAAGGTCCAAATTGTCTCAATGCAGGTTCAAAGGGCTCTAACACAATCCCAGCCAAGGAATAAGGGTCATATTTAGCAAAACATTCATTTTCTTAAAAAAAAAAAAAAAAAAACGAAAACAATATACTTTTCAGTCACAAATGCTCATCTTGCAACGCCTTCACGCATTGCATAATCACATTGGAAAAGTCACGCATGGTTAGATCTTCCCCTGTGTACTTCAGAAATGTAGGATAGGGTGAAAAACTCCATTTCATTTTCTCCTCCAACTTTAAAATCAAATCAAATTGGCTGGTGAGTGAAAAAGTTCATTTCGAACCCTGGTTACAAAGTATATACATTTGTATTTTTCCTAGAAATTGACAGATCGTTCCGCTAGATAGGACCCTTATTTCTCGGCTGGAATCATGTAGAGCCCTTTGAAGCTGCAATGAAACTGCAATTTGGACCACTGAAGTCTACTATATTGAGAAAAAATTATGGAATGTTTTTCTCAAAAACCTTAATTTCTTTTTGATTGGAAAAAGAAAGACATGAACATCTTGGATGATTTAGGGGTGCGTAAATTATTAGGAAAATTTAATTCTGTAAGCGAACTTCTCCTTTAAGTCTTTAAGGGTGTGTTCACACTTGTCATGTTTGGTTTAATTAAACAAATTCTGGTGTGATTGCTCTGTTAGGTCGTGTCCGTTTAAATAATTGCAAACACTGCCATCCGAACCCTGGTGCGCACCAAACAAGCAGACCGAGACCGCTAAAAAGATAGCTTCCTAACAAACTCTGGTGTGGTGGGAATGAAATATGAACGCAACACGGACCAAATACTTCTAAACTAACCAAAAACAAGAAGTAATGACAAGATGCGACGCTATGCGACATGATTTCACAAACGGAACAAGCAGTGTATGCAAAACAAAACAAGCAGAGGGCAAATGTCTAAACAATTTTAGATATTTGTATTCACAGTTAAAGTCAAATCACAAATTAAAGTTCAACATTGGAATAAGTAAAAATGTGTTGTTTCATCTGTTTCAAAAAAGTTTGTGCTTGACTTAAAATTATAAGTTTAGTTCAGTTGGATATTCTTTTAATCAACTTTTAAGTTGTCTTAACTAATTGCGGCAGCATTTCTTACAGAGCAGACAAATAATACAAAAACAGCAATAGTATTTCTGCGTATTAAGTACAGAGCTTTATGTTAATGCAGTAATGTCACTAAAGTCATGATTGAACCCAAAAATGTGTTAGCATGTTGCTAAACTACAAAAAATACATTGCACACATAAACACAAGTGTTCAAAATAGTTCAAACTACAAACTATCTTTATCAATCAGTGGTGAATGAAATGTAAATGTGTTAGACAACATTTCTGTCAACTTGCAATGCATTCTGGATTCGCCAAGTTACCAAGGTATCCAAAATGTCAAGCAAATTATGTATTTCAGAAGGAAGCCAAATGTAATGCTGCGTTCCTGTTTTGAAAGTCTTCATGCTTATTAACTTCCTGTTTTTATTTCAAAGAAATGGTGTCTTTGTAACTGTTCATTAAATTTTAAAAGCTCCTATAAATATTGCAATAATTCCCCTATAACAACTTTACACAATGCACTCATTCCCCTCAAACTAATTCAAGCCCCACCCAACATTATTCTGTCGAATTTCACTTGGAAATATATCAAAATACAGAAGCAAAGAGTTTGTAAACACCATTTCATCTTACTTTGAAATGCTCTCTAGGAAGGCAGTTGAGGCATTTGTCCAGAACGACAATGTTTTCATTTATTTTAAGACAGTTTGCAATGCTCAAATGACAAATCCGATGCATTAAATCAGCAAACACACATTCCCCGCTAAAGCCATAACAACAGCAACACCCTGACTAACACCCGCCAATCCGTTCCATCTGTTACCCGGCCCACGCTACAAACTCATCTTCCAAATGTTTGCTCCTGTTTTCACAGCTGACAGGAGGGATGCGTTAGTCTGTTAAAGGAGCGTTTGTCAGCTTTCGTTTGGTGTGAGTGTGTGTTTTGATGCCATTAGGAGAGGTGAGTGTGTTGTCGCTGCCATTATGTGCTGTGTGTCATAAAGCGAGGTGTTGATTGTCCAAATGTGGAGGTGTAAGAATCAGCAGCAAAAATAGACCTTCAGCTGTCTGAACAACACACGCATGCTTTTGAATACAGTGATCACCTAAATAGCACTGAAACTAATAAAAGCGTAAACAGTTTAAGCCTAGACAACGGCTCAGACACGGCTATGTTTCCAAACTCAGTGGCATGCTTATGCTGGCAGCAGTTTAAGACCGTAATCAAACTCAAATTAGTCAAATTCTAAGGAAAAGTTGATTTCATACATTTATGACCATGGACCACAAAAGCAGTCACAATTACCACGGGTATATTTGTAGCAATAGCCAAAAATACATTGTATGGGTCAAAATTATCGATTTTTCTTTTATGCCAAAAATCATCAGGATATTAAGTAAAGACCATGTTCCGTGAAAATATTTCGTACATTTCCCAATGTAAATATATCAAAACTTAATTTTTGATTAGTAATATGCATTGCTAAGAATTTCTTTTGGACAACTTAAAGGCAATTTTCTCAATATTTAGATTTTTTTGCATCCTCAGATTCCAGATTTTCAATTGTTCTATCTCGGCCAAATATTGTCTTATTTGTTCAGCTTTCAGATGATGCATAAATCTCAATTTCCAAAACTTTTTTTTTTGTGGTCCAGGGTCACATATATACACCAAAAAAAGGTTTTAATGCAATTTAAAATGTTGAAAAATGTGTACTAAAATTAATTGATTAATAAAAGTTGATTAGGTATTATTTTTTATTAATAAATAAGTAAAATAATAACAAACAAAAAAAAACTGTTTAACTATCTGTTTGAAAAAAAAACTATCTTTTAATTATATATATATATATATATATATATTAGTGGTGTCAAAATTAGCACGTTAACGCAGGAGATTAATTTTTTCATTTTAACGCGTTAAAAATATTTAACGCAATTAACGCATGGGCGGGGCCACCCCACTCACAACTGCTTATGAAATGCTTTTATTTAAATGCGCAGAGCGTCTTTACGAACACATCAAACAGGAGACTTTTCAGATGCGCGCTCCAACTTTACTTCAGCACCAGACGCGAGTCAAACGACCGCGGAAGCAGTACCGGTGACGGGGAGCTTAAGTAAAACGTTAGTGAACTGCGGTCAGATGAGATGCTGTCAGGCCATATGTCGGTAAAAACGAATTTAATTGTCGTAGCTGTATCGTCAGGTAAAACATGAATTCACAAAAAAAAAAAAAAAACGATTAAAGCTGCCTTAACTGTGCGTGTAAGAATTTATTATTTATAGGTCAAAGCAGTGTCAGATCAAGTTCAGCAGTGACAACCTTTAAAGTAACAGCAGCCAAAATATCCTTAATAAACAGACATCACAGCAACTGGTTATAAGGAACAAAATTAAAAAGAGGAAATTAATAACTAAGTTTTATCTTTATATAATTTAGAATTTGATATAATTTAGGCTATATTGTCTTGCTGAAGGGCACAGGTAGCTACTATATATATATGACATTTATTATAATGGGTTTGTGTGAAGATTGTTTCAAGTTCACTTAAATTATTATTATTAGTTATTTTTTTAAAGTCTAATAAATGTTAAAGTGATAGCTCTTAATGATACTGTAATGTTGAATGATTATATATATATATATATATATATATATTCAATGGTTAAGAATTAGGGGGGAAAATCAATCAGTGACATTTGCCTTCAGTCCTAAAACAAGATGGTGTTAAACAAATATTACAAATATATGTTCTTTATGTTGTTTCTACATTAATTTGAAGCATTAAAGTGAAATTATTGCAATATAAAAGTATAATTAAAAACTTTAATGTCAGGTAGAATTAATCGTGATTAATCGCGATTAATTTCAGGTAAAATGTGTGATTAATTAGTTAATTTTTTTTAATCGATTGACACCACTAATATATATATATATATATATATATATATATATATATACACACACACACACACACACACACATATACACACATGCAAGTGTTACAATTATATTTTAATATTATATTTTAATATATTTTACTTAATTTATTACTAAAATGTAATTTAACATTTAAACACTGAATGAAAAAGAATTACATTTGAATTGAACTGAATTAAAATACTTAACACTTGCATGTTTTTTTTTTTTTTTTTAAAAACAAGAAGTATTAAATACAAGGATTTAATATATTCACATTTTTAAAATTGCGAGTTTACATCTTACGATTTTGAACTTTTTTTAAGAATTCTGAGTTTACATCTTTACCTTTTACTTACATTAATTTAATATTTATTATAATTTAATATTAAATGTAATGTAATTTAACATTTAATTCCAAATTAATTTTAATTACTGAAATTTAAAACTGCCAGAAACTGAAATAATTCTTTTGTTTGTTTTTTAAATACTTAATCCTAACATAAGCTATTTATTTTTAATACCTAAAAAATTACCAAATACAAGGTTTTAATACATTTAATTTATTTGTTTTCATTAAATTGATTTAGACCATTTTGTGTGTTGTGTGTCATATTATAAAGCTGAGTATGTTTTGGAAAAGATCTTGTATGTGTATGTGTGTCAGAGGCAGAATACCTCAATGGTTAGGGTTTGCAAGAGAAAGGTCAGAGGTCAGTGTAATGACCTGAAGAGACTCAGTGACCCCACACCTGTTTGAGATCATCCGTTTGCTCACATACCATCACACACACACAACACACACACCAATGTTTCCCGCACCACTTTTTAGCAGTAAGCCACTGAATTCACAACTATGAATAAGTTATGAACACATAAAGGCAATGAAGCTCAACTATTAATATCTAATTTGTGCATGAATCATTTATTTGTTTTTTTTTTTTTTTCATAAAATATCTGTTTTAGTTCCAAAATGATGACTGGATGGCATTTCAAAATACAGATATTGAGGTCACGTAATAAGGGCCTGTAAATAATTACTAAATTCCCATTTTAGCATGAAAACAATCAATGCTTATCATCTAAATTTATCTTAAGAGTGTTTAATGGCATTAAATGGTTGTTTTTTTGCATTTTCTTATTGCCTAGGATCAGTGGAAATGGTCAGCGGCACACAGACAGCGAGGCGGGGTGTGTGTGTGTGTGTGTGTGTGTGTGTGTCTGTGGGCTGTGAGGGGAATGTGTTAGAGTTCAACATGGGTGAATGGAACATAATCAGCACATGCAGGCTGCTCCACATTTATTCTGCTTAAACAAAGACAAACACACACACATTCACACACTAACGAGGGCAATCGCGGCGCCGCTGCCACCTGGCTCATCCCTCCAATTAAGAATTCCCTAACGAGGTGCCAATTAGGAGGGAAAGAATGAACGAGACAAAAGCAAAGGGTCACAGAGGGCAGAAAACATGAAACAGAGAGAGAAAGAGATAGACAACAAGGCGAGAGGAAGTGATGGCAATTACACATGACAAGATAGAAACGTGTTTGTTTAGACGCTCCATTTGATCTATTTTTGCTTTTTCCTCGTTATCGTCAGGAGCTTAAAGGGCAAATGTTTGACATTTGTAAAGTGCTAAAAGTGCTCAAAAGGAACTAGAAATATTTCTGGATGGGTGGTAAAGATTGAGATGATCAGTGAAAGGTCGTAGGTTCAAACCCTGAAAAAGCTTTACTCATGGTAGAGATGATATGGATGGTAAGAATGCACCGATATTAGTTCTGTCCAATTTCAATAACCCAATCATTTCTTGATAAGGCTAAAAACTGTGAACGCTTATTTCAACCACGTCTGTGGGCCCCAACTTTCACTTTTTTTCAGAAGAAAAATTATACTAATAATTATTTTTTCAAACTCATACTCATTGGCCTTGGCTCATTTTCTGTGAAGAACATTTATTAGAACAAAAATTTTGACCATATATGCGGTTTATATATCCTGCTTTTTTATTTTTTATTTTTTTTTATTTTTTTTAGAACTCTGAATTTACACCTCACAATTTTGACTTTTTTGTTGAGTTTTTAGCTCTCTTTTTCTTAGAATTCTACAAATATATATAAAAATGCAAATTATAAACTCAGAATTTCTTTCAAATTTTTTGTTTGTTTTTTTTCTTAGAATTTTGAGCTATATCTTGTGATTTTGAGTTTTTTTTAGTTTGCATCTGATTTTGACCTTTTTTTCTTGGAATTCTGACTTCACATGTCACTATTCTTTTTTTTGGTTTCCAGCATGGAATAAAAAAAGAAAGAAAAATTAAAGCAGCTTTGAAGGGGCCCTCGCACCCAAGCTTTTTAGGAAAACAGCGAACGAGGGCAATATGCATTTAAAGTGGTAAATATAGGAGGAATATGTCAAAGTCATTTGTATGTGCCAAACTTCCTGCCAGCTAGTGGCTATAACTGAATACTGGCAAGTAGATGTCTTCAGGCTAGCACATTTTTATAAAACATGAAGTTTGGTGCAGACTGAACATGGCATGTTTGAGTTAGTGCAAAACTAATCAAGTCATAAATATCAAAAATATCAAGTCATTTCCTGTTGCCAGCAGGTGGCGCTGTGGTTATTACAGGATATTGGCCTTTAGATGTGTGCAGGCCAGAATTCTTATAGAACGTGTGAAGTTTGGGACAGATTAGGGTTGGGCGATACAGGCATGTATTCAGGACAGGACTCTTATCAAACGTGAATTTTGGTGCAGATCGGACATTGTATGCCTGAATTATAAGAACTTAAGTTTGTCAGGCTGCCACAGACATGCCCTTCAACGAAAACTCAAGATCTCCACAATTTAACGTCACAAAGGGCTTTAGGTTAAACTGACCAAATTTGGTGTTGATCTGTCTGAATCTATAGGAGGATTTTGTTTAAATACAATGCCTGAAAATGGCAAAAACGGAACAAAATTTGCCAAGAAAATTAAAAATAACAATATTCCTGTTGGGTTTCGGACTTCATACTTGTTTGGGGAACTTTTTTGTAGGTATAGGTGTGTTACATGTGTCTACCGAATTTCGTACACGTAAAACGCAGCTCGAGGGGCACTTCGTTATATATTTTATAGGTGGGGCTATTGAGGCATTTTGCCACACCCACTTCTGCAACCCATATCAGATGTACATTTTCACCACTTTTGGTGCGTTTGCAAAGTTTCATGAGTTTTCAAGCATGTTTAGGCCCTCAAAAATGCTAATCATTTTGGAGAATCTGAGCAATATCTCAATTTAGAGTTTTTATTTCTCGTAATATATTTATCTTACAATTCAAGACTTTTCTTCTCAGAATTACAAGTTTATCTTGCAATTCTGAATTTATATCTCACAATTCTGAAAACAGAGCTACAAAAAAAATGGAACTGATGAATGGCCAATAAATGTAATAAATGGCTGATAAATTTAGCTGATAAATGACTGATACATTTAAAAATTAACTTAAAGTTTATATATATATAGGCTGATAAACAATGGGGAATTCACTAAGAACTAATTATAGCCACTTATAGTGTAATTTAGGCACCCATTTCACAAAAGAAATTAAGCAAATCACATAATGACATAAACATACCCACAAAATGTTTCAGGCTGGACATTAAACCTCAACTGTTTTTACACCTGCACATCTCAAAAAGAAAAAAAATCACGCAAATGGATCCTGATAACAACCCCCACACAGGCATTCCACTGTGGGTCAGGACCTCTGAACATGACCTTCGACCTCTGTCTTTGGATCAGTCAGTCAGAGCACTGTGAAAAAGTTGACTGCCTCTGAAAACATACAATATCCCACCCGGAAGAAAAGAAAGACAGATGAATGGTGCAAAGAGACCAAGAGGAGAAAGGATGAGGAACTGAAGCATGCGTGTGTGTGGATATCGCTTAGCTTAGTCTGGATACAAACCGCCCACTTTGACAGGAAGAGATTGTTTGAGCGATATGAAAATGTGCCAAATTTGTTTCATTTTTACATGTCATTTAGAAACAGGTTTATCTGAAAGAGTACCATATATATATATATATATATATATATACACACACACACACACACACAACCAGTCAAAAGTTTTTGAACAGTACGATTTTTAAATTTTAAAGAAGTCTCTTGATCCAAAGTACAGCCACACCCAACAACTGTATAATTTTGAAATATTTTTACCATTTAAAATAACAGATTTCTATTTAAATATATTTAAAAATCTAATTTATTATTAATTAGTGATTTCAAAGTTGATTTTTTAGCATTATTACTCCAGTCACATGATCCTTCAGAAATCATTCTAATGTTCTGATTTGCTTCTCAAAAAAAAACATTTATTATTATTATGTTAAATACAGCTGACTAGAATCTTTTGTTGCTAAAATGTTAAAAATGTTGCTGTTTTTGCTGTGCTTTGGATCAAATAAATGCAGGCTTGGTGAGCAAAGGGGTGTTCCATAAAACAGGTTCACTAAATAAGCCAGGCTTATTTCAGTTAGTCTGACTTATTGTCACTTGATTTGGCTCAAATTAAATCAGACTAATTGAAATAAGCCTGGCTTATTTAGTGAACCTGTTTTATGGAACACCCCCAAGAAGAGAAAAAAGTAGCCAAACATATAAAAAACAAAACAAAAATCGAACAAGATTTAAGTACAAAGCAAGCCACAAGCACATTGCAAATAAAGTGGGAACATTGGCTGGATTCACAACAGCATAGTAGCATACTGTTCTTACCATTTCTGCCATATAAAGATTATTTAAAAAGGAACAGTAAGAATATGCTATATGAATATTACAACAAAATCTATAGCAAAAAAAGATACAAGACTGCACTTTTGTTTACCTATCATATTAATTAGATTACATTAATTAATTTGTGGTCAAGAAGATTTTTTTTTAATGTTTTGAAAGTTTCTTGCTCACCAAGGCTGCGTTTATTTGATCAAAAATACAGTAAAAACAAAAATATTGTGAAATATTTTTACAATTTCAAATAACTGTCTTCTATGTTAATACATAAATTAAAAAGTGTACTTTATTTCTGTGATGCAAAGCTGAATTTTCAGCATTGTTACTCCAGTCTTCACTGTCATATGCTGATTTGCTAATAAAGAAACATTTCCGATCATTTTGGATGTTGAAATGACAGTTGTTTTGCTTGTTACTTTTGTGGAAACTGTATTCTCTTTGACTAGAAAGTTCAAAATCTTTTGTAAAAATGTCTCACTTTTGATCAATTTAATACCTCCTTGCAGAATATAAGTACCAATTTCTTTAAAAAAAAAAATATATGAAAAGTGCTCGATTATGGCATCTGCAATGATTCACTGGAGTTTCTACAGAGGTATTTTCATCCCTTAATGTCAGATGCTCTCAAACAAAATCTGTCATGAAACGTTTATCCATTAATATCACAAATTACTTCCTCAATGAAGGAAATAAATGAGATTTTACATCCAGAACTGGAGTGTTGTGCTCTTTTTCCAATGACACACAACCCCGGTGTGTGTGTGAGCAGGTGGTGGAGTGGATCTAGGGGTCAGCAGTCGTGCTTCAGCTCCCAAATATAGAGCGTCCGTGTCACCGACTACGAGACGCAGATCTCATATCACGCGGAGACCTCGCCACAGTCGACCCTCTCTCTCCCGTTCACACTACCGTCTTTATCTGGCCTCCACAGCCTGGCATTCAGAGCAGTATCATGTGTGTAGTGTTGTCTGTCTGTTGTCTGTACACTCACCTGAAACATAAAACCAGCTCGTGGCCCCCCGAGCATGACCTCTGACCTCTCTTCCTCTCTACAGATATGAGACTCCTGCCCGCTCGCTAATACTAGCTAAAACGGAGCGTGTTTGCGCACATATAGGTTATGGTGTACCTCAAGCTTCCGTGTTGATCGCGTTACGGAGGTATAAACATTACCGGTAACAGCAGGGTCTCGACCAGCAGTGGATGTATATGTAAGGTAAAGCTTTGGAGTGCATGTGACTGTTTACCTGCGCAGGTATCGCTGTCCCCCATGCATTAGCTCCCACAAACCATCGAACCCTAGGCAATGGAAATCTGTAGAAACACATAAAATAAAACAGTTTAAGATTTACAAATGCAAGCCACATTATTTGAACAAACTCTACTGTTTCACCTCGGGGTTGACCGATTATACAGTCAAAAAACCTTGTAATTCTGTCAGAAAATGCAACCCTTCTCTCAGAAAATTGTTCCAATTGCAAATGTTTTGGTATTCACATGCTTATTATTTTTGTTTGCACTGATAACATTTCACACAGAACTCAAAAATGGACTGGACAAAATTATTGGCGCCTTGTCAAAATTGTAAGAAATAATTGCTTTTCAAGCATTTGATGCTCCTGTAATATGTATTTAGACACACCTGTGGCAAGTAACAGTTGTGGGCAACATAGTAGTATATAACACTTGCAACCAGTTAAAATGAAGAAAAGTTGACTCAACCTTTGTGTTGTGTATCACACTGAGCATGGAGAAAAGAAAGAAGTGTAGTTGAGCTGTCTGTGGATTTGAGAGAAAACATTGTGGAAAAACATGGGCAATCTCAAGGCTACAAGTCCATCTCCAGAGATCTTTATGTTCCTGTGTCCACTGTGCACAATATCATCAAGAGGTTTATAGCCCATGGCACTGTAGCTAACCTCCCTGGACGTGGACGGAAGAGCAAAATTACTAAAAAATTACAACGAAGGATTGTTCGAATGGTGGATAAAGAACCCAGATTAACTTCCAAACAAATTCAAGCTGATCTGCAGACACGGTGTCAGCTCGCACTATCCGTTGTGATCTGAATGAAAAGGGCCGCTATGGTAGGACACCACTGCTGACACAAAGGCATAAGAAAAGCAAGACTGGAGTTTGCCAAAACTTATGTGACAAAACCACAATCCTTCTGGGAGAACGTACTGTGGACAGATGAGACAAAAGTAGAGCTTTTTGGTAAAGGACATCATGGCACTGTTTACAGAAAAAGAAATGAGGCCTTCAAAGAAAAGAACGCAGTCCCTACAGTCAAACATGGTGAAGGTTCAAAGATGTTTTGGGGTTGCTTTACTGCTTCTGGCACTGGATACCTTGACTGTGTGAACGGTATCATGAAATCTGATGATTACCAAAGAATTTTGGGGCGCAACATAGTGGCCAGTTTCAGAAAGTTGCGTCTCCACCAGAGCTCATGGGCCTTCCAGCAGGACAATGACCCGAAACACCCAGAAATGGTTACAAACGAAGCGCTGGAGAGTTCTGAAATGGCCAGCAATGAGTCCAGATCTGAATCCCATAGAACACCTATGGAGATATCAAAACAGCAGTGAAGGCATCCTTCAAATCTGAATGACCTGGAGCAGTTTGCAAAAGAAGAGTGGTCCAGAATTCCAGTAGAGAGGTGTAAGAAACTCATTCATGGTTACAGGAAGCGATTGATTTCAGTTATTTTTTCCAAAGGGGGTGCTACCAAATATTAAGTTAAGGGTGCCAATAATTTTGTCCAGTGCATTTGGGTTCTATGTGGAATTGTATCAGATTTTACTTTTCTTCTCAGTTTTTTTGTGTTGTTCCAATACAAAAAAATAAAAAATAAACACGTAACATTTGCAACTGCAACAATTTTCTGAGAGAAAGGTTGCATTTTCTGACAGAATTGCAAGGGTGCCAATATTTTTGCCCATGATTGTAGATCGCCAATATTAAGCATTTTCATGGTTATCGATATCGGATTTTTCAAAACCGTTCTGCTGACAAAATCATTTAAAAGCATTTAAAGAATGTTTCTGTCAGAGCCTTTGTTTATTCTTAATTTTGACATTAATTTTCATTTTACACCAGACGTATATATGAGTTCAAAATATCGGTTATCGGTCTACTTGATCTGTAGTAATTGGTATCTTCACTACATCCATGGGCTAACTGAATTTGTATGTATGTGTAACAGCTCAAGCAGATTCTGTTTTCTAATAGTTTTTTCTAAAAGTTTAATTGTGTTTTAAGACTTCTCTTGTTCTCCACCATACAAATAAGTGACTAAAAAAACAGCAATGTTGAATAGGGGTTGAATAATTATGACATAGCTGTGTTATTAAAAAATCCTGGAATTCAAAAATATTACATTATATATTGACATTATCACTTTTAATATGCCAGTAATCTGTTATAGATACAATTTTTATAAAGCCCTGGATCTTCAGAAAAGCTTGGGGAAAAACGACAAGTACAACAACCTTCAGTAAACGGTAAATCTGTTTGCACTACAAACCAGTGTGCTCATAATTAAGATAATTCATTAAAATAATATGGTAAGACACACCAATTTGTACAGCTAAAAATAGCTGGACATGGATGAGGCTGAAAGCCAGACCCATAAAACTTACACATGGCCGCGCCCGCTCTTACAGGAAAAATAAGGTGGATAAAAATGTCTTTTTTCTTCTAGTCTCTCTTTAAAAATCCAGACGGTTTTCTGCTAAAATTAACTGAAGCTGAACTTAAATAAGGCCGATTTGAATATCATGATTCAGTAAATGAGCAAAATCTGCTACCAAACTTTGGAGCACCAATCAGCTGAGAAACTGTTGCAGCGTTATTGGCTGATTATTAGCTGCCTGATGCTGTTGATTTCTGATGACATGTCACTGCATGTTTCCACCAATCAGATACAGAAAACATCTAATGCGAAACACAAGACATCAGACACAACCACATCAGCACCAGTCACAAGTCAGTCAATGTAATCGAATCTGTGAAAGAAAACTCTTTCATACTCAGAGAGAGAGACAGAGAGAGACAGAGAGAGGAAAGGTGGGACAGAGAATGGGTGTTGTTTAAATGAGTTAGAAACATTAGCTCTAATTCAATCTGGGTTATAAAGTGTAGGGCAAAAACAAATATTTTTGTACATTCACAGCTCTGTCCGTCTCTCACACAGTGAATTTACTGCTGTCTATGAGTAGAAACACTTAAGTCATTCTTAAAAATATCTGCATGTCACTGGGATTCTTTTTTAATGCAATATCTTTTTTAAAAAGACACTTTGATAAAATAAATAAACAATAAATATGTAAATATATTAAAATTAAAATATACATATATTTATATTTGCAAATAAATGAAATATCACAACCAGTCAAAAGCTTTCGACAATAAGATTTTTAATGCTTTTTTAAAAAGTCTTTAATTTAATTTATTTGATCCAAAGTACAGCAAAAACAGTAAAATTTATAAATATTTTTACTATTTAAATGTTTTTTTTATTTGAACATATATTAAAATGTAGCTTACTCCTGTAATAAATTACATTTTAAAATATATATAAATAGAAATTATATATATAGAAACAGAACTGTATGTTATATATATATACATACATATACACATATATATAAACATATAATGAAACATATTTGATACAAATTCCTTTTTTTAAATAAATGACACCTCATATACAATAATTTTATTACAGGCCGCATGTGGGTATTTTATTTATAATGCAAATAAATTCAGACAGTTTTAAGTGTGACCTTACTGTCCAAATATTTTTGGGGGTCACTGTCACTGATCTATATAAATGGATCTCTATTATAAATGTTCTCTATTATAGATCAGTGGTCACTGTATATTAATAATATGACACATACAAATGCAAATGACACATAAAGAAGACACCTGTGGCATTTATTTTTGTGTTTGTTTGTATCTATAGAGAATCTGACAAAAGAAAAGACAACCAAATCTCCTTCTAAATTACCTTTTTAGTGGCGATCGCGTCAAACAGGTACCCACAATTCTCTGCTCATGCCTCAGCCAGCTGTTACTGTGCAAACCTGCAACTCTGTATAGTTCAGCAAAAATAAATCAGCCAAGTATAAAACCTATGAAACGAGCACTGCTTCAACGTCTGTGGGAAGTTTTTGGCCTATTTTATCACCCGCCAAGTTTGATCGCAAAAAATACACAGGACAGAACGAGGTGTGTCTTTTAACACTCTAGAGGAAAGGGGAAAACACACACACACTTCAGCCATGCTGAACCACAGGGGAAAGACTTCACAGTGCACTGGCTTTTACGGCCCTCTCGTTTGGCAGTTGGGTAAAATATTCCGGAGCTAAAATTAGCAGCACGGCACAAAGACCCTCATTGAGAAGGACGTCTGGCACGGAAAGCGAAATCACAGTGAACCTGTCCAAACGGTAAGACAGCTAAACAGCTCCCGACGGTTCCCCACAAGACCACATCTCCTGATAAACCATCCTCAGAGCGAGGTGAATCTGATAGCGCCTCAATCAGACACACTTCAGACTCTAAATCTGCGCTCTAATCCTTAGCGCCGGAACAACGGTCACCTCGGAAACTCAGAGGATTCCCTCAGAAGTCCCGAAGTGTGTGTGTGTCTCGCAGATGTCTCTATTTCAGCGCGAGTCACTGAAGGATTATACTCACATCTCTTCTTTCACGCTGAGCTTTTACACACACAGGACAACATTCGCTCTGTTGAAAGCTGCTATTGTTTGGGTAGATACTTCAGAACAATAGAAGCCATCAGCAATGCTTCATAACACCACTAATATATCGGCCTATTACACGCTACAATCTAGTACAGCGATATGGGTTCATCTAGCTGAAGAGGAGGATGGCAAAAATGCTGAATCAGCCAAACAGAACAGCATAATGACAGATTATGTACGCTCTCTGACATATCGTTTATTTTTAAGACTTAAAATAGCAAAACTATATAGTCATATTGCAAATTAGACTTTGTGTAAACATTTATTAAAGGGTACTTATTTGATAACAATATTAGGGAATATTCAAAGTTCATTGGCACAAAAATGAATTTTAAAACAACAACAAAAAAAGAGTCAAGGCCAATAAAAGTGTACAAGGCCAAATAATCACTGTTTTAATATCCACAAGATGTAAAATTACGTATTGTAATATGACGCTAGGAAGAGATTTTCAGTAATTGAAATAAAGCTAAATTAAAATATAAATATTAGAACAAAATTGCTGGCAACTAAATGACATAAATAAGTTTAAGTAGAAGTACTGAACTAAAAATGAAAACTGAAATAAATAGTAATAAAGCTATACAGAAATATAAAAAAATAATAAACTCTGCAGAAAATAAAAAACGCTAATAAATATTAAAAACCCATTAAAACTATTTGGAAAAAAAAACAGAAATAAAAATCAATTAAAGCTACAGAGAAATACAAAAAAAATAAAAACTGAAATAAAAATAAAGCTATACAGAAATGTAAAAAACAAAAAACAAATTAACTATATAGAAAATATTAAAAAACACTAATAAAAACCAATAAATATTAAAAACCAATGAAAATTATTTAAAAAGCAAAAACTGAAATAAAAATCACTTAAAGCTATATAGAAATATAAAAGAAAAATAACAATCACAAAAACTAAAAACTGAAATAAAAAAGCTTTACAGAAATATAAAAAACTAATAAACTATACAGAAAATAAAAAACACTAATAAAAACTAATAAATATTAAAAACCAATCAAAATTATTTACAAAAACAAAGACTGAAATAAAAAACAACTAAATCTATATAGAAATAAAAAAAAAACACAACAAAAACCTAAAAACTTAAAAAAAAAAAAAAAAAAAAAGTTATACAGAAATATTAAAAAAACGAATAAACTATACAGAAATTTCAAAACACTAATAAGAACTAATATTAAAATATTAAAAACCAATGGAAATTATTTAAAAACAAAAAATAAAAAAATAATAAAGTTATATAGCCAATATATATATAATATATATATAATATATATAAAGTTATAAACCAAAACTATACTAAAAAAAGAACTAATAAATATTAAAAACCAATGGAAATTAAAAAACAAAAAAGACAAAGAAAATATAAAAACAATAATAATTACAAAAAAACTAAAACTATACAGAAATTAAACTAATAAATATTAAAAACCAATGGAAATTATTTAAAAACACAAAACTGAAATAAGAATCAATTAAAGCTATATAGAAATATAAAAAAAGCCAAAAATCAGCCTCTCACATGGGTGTTTGCCTGCATCATGCTGTTCCACCTCATAATCACACCACATTTCAATGAGAACACAATGATCTTGAGGGAGACAAAAGAGATGCAGCATTTTTCTCAGACTGAGGCAGCAGCACCAGTCTCCCTGTATGACACAAGCGAGCGGGTGCACATGTGAAATGGATACATACTGCAGCTCCGGGATGGATGATAAATGGGTTATCCGTCATCAGTCTATAAGTTTATAAGTGCATACATGAGCAGACACACACATACACACACACACACACACACACACACACAGCATTGATCAGCAGCCTAGCCACTGAGACAGGAAGTAATGAAACTCAACTAGCATAAGCACTTTTACAGACGTGAGCGCTGGAGTGGGGGTGTGGCAAACCGGAAAGGAGGTAAATCAATCTTAATAGCCAATCACGAACATATAAGAGCACAGCAGGGCATCTGTGCAACGTCCCATGTGATAACTAGATTACAGTTTCTGCAGCAAACGTGAATGGTGCTTACCTGTGCTACACTTATTGCTATGTACTAGGGTGTTAAATATATATACATACTTCAATTTAAAAGTTTGGGGTCTTCAAGATTTTATAAATGTCTTTTATAAATCACTAAGACTCACAAAGACTGCATTTATTTCTATAGAAAAAAAAACATTAATATTGTGAAATTTCTATTTAAAATAACCGTTTTCTTTTTGAATATATATTATGAAATGTAATTTATTCCTGTGATCAAAGCTACATTTGGTCAAGGAATTGGTCAAGGTCAAAAGATAGGGTTGGAAACGTCTTAAAAACATTGTTGGTATGCAAATTATATAATAGCCAAGGTAAACATTTCTAAACTGTAAAAAAAACAACTGAAAAACAAATAAAAAAGTTCTTTCAACTTAAAGTAAGTGTTCGTGCTGCCTTAAAATTGTAAGTTTACTCAACTCAAATATCTACGTTTTCATGTAGTACAACTTAACATTTCATGTTGACTAAACTTACAATTTTAAGGCAGCACGAAAACTTACTTTTTTAAGTTGTTTTTTGTTTTTTACAGCGTAGTAATTGTGCAGTTAATTCTCATATTGTATTTTAAGAAAATTTAGGAATATTTGTCCTCTCCCCAAATTTGTCACTACTGAAAAACAGCAATACATAATTTAATTAGAAGGGTTGTATTGACCTATTAAATTAAAATTTTGTTTACATCTACATTGTAAATATATTTTTTTGCTATTTGTGACCCTGGACCACAAAACCAATCTTAAGTAGCACAGGTATATTTGTAGTAATAGCCAAAAATACATTGTATGGGTTCTTTTAGTAAAGATCATGTTTCATAAAGAAATTATGTAAATTTCCTACCGTAAATATATCAAAAAATATTTTTTGATTAGTAATATGCATTGCTAAGAACTTCATTTGGACAACTTTAAAGGCGATTTTCTCAACAAAAAAAAAAGTTCCCCTTTAGATTCCAGATTTTCAAATAGTTGCATCTTGGCCAAATATTGTCCTATCGTAATAAACCAGTGGAAAGCTTATTTACTCAGATTGACCTTTGTGACTGGTTTTGTGGTCCAGGGTCACATTTTATTAAAAAATAATTAAAAAATTAAATTTAATAAAATGTGTAATTTCACATTTTATTAAAAAATGTAAAGGTAAATCAATAATCACATTTTTAACGCAATTTCAATTGTAAGTTTATACGATTTGTTGTATTTTTTTTTTTTTTTTTAAAGACAAAAAGTCAATCATACTGATTTCTAAGCTAAGGATTCATTAGTTTGAATATACACTGAACTAAACACTATCATAACATCTTAGTTGATAATTCAGTATACTTTATTTTTGACAAAACATCCCATGTTTCGGTAGTGACTGCACTTTTTCTATAGTGACGGTAATGCTTTGGTAGTGACCACATTTTAACTTGCATACTAAAACACTACTAAACCATACTAAAATACAAAAAAAAAGTGCATAATTGTACTATAATTTTGGTTATTTCCCCCAAATATGAGGATTTTGTGGTCCCTTTTGTCACTACTGAAACAATGATGACAATGGTGACAAATACATGCAATAACACCCAAAAAAAACAAAAAAACACTACCAAATCTTCACCAAATGTTTTGGTCGTGACTGTTTCTGTAAAGACAAATTTATATAATAACACACAAAAAACTAAATTAAAGATGTCACTACTGAAACATACTGTTTTGGTAATGACAATTTTAGACAGATTTGAACCTAGCTCAAAGATGCTAATCAGCACATGGTTAGCTAGCACAGTTCTGAACAGTGGTACACACACAGTACAAAAACTAAATGTTATGAAATAACTCCCAAAAAAGTTTGATTAATTGCAGAAAAAGGTGTTGACGTTCCTTAAAGTTACACAAATATTTTTCAGACTTTTGAACACTTTTACCTCAAAATGATGGGGCCTATCTACTCACACAATGTAGCTATGAGAGAGAGGGACACAGGTATATTTCCTGATCATAAATGCATGGGTTTAATTAAAATCAGTCTCAGCCAATGGACTTAAAACATAGTAGTGACGTGAAAATGCGGGGGACATTTTTGTTTTATATAAAGTTTCATAATTTACAAATAAAATGTAATAAAATAAATAGATTTTTAAGTTCACTTTTTAAAATGATCAAAAAGATACTTTTAAAAACAACAATGGTAAAAGAAAATACAAAAATTATTTCAATGTCATTTTCATAAGTTGAAATTTAGGGGTTAGGATTCAGGACAGCCACCTCCCAATTGAAAGTGGCCAATAAATGATGATTTGAAATATATTAAGCTTACTAATTAAATATTGTTGTGGGTTTCAACAGATAAACAGAAGGAGCGTAGTAAACATCTAAGATTTGAATACTTAAATGCTTTTTAAATGTGTTTTCTGTTTGTGGGACAGCAGTTTGGAACAATTCTGTAGGATGACCCATATATGCTCTCGGAAACACATGCATCACAAAAGCTAGTCACTTCTAGATTTTCTTTCATCTCTCTCTTTAAAGAGCAAAAATGGGTTTGTGGGTCGAAGAGATGGGTGGTTTTACAGTATATTACGTGCACTGGTAGAAATGTGTCATTTCAATTTACCATTTATACCACAGAAGACATATTTGGACAGCTATGAAAGAACAGAACTGCTTTACATTATTTACACATGAGAACATCAAAGAAACATGAAAAGCACAGTTTAGTTTCAATTTGACGCATTAATAGAGTACAACTGATGCACAGGTCACAGGTAATGCATATGATGACCGCATAAAATGTAATTTTTGTTATTTAATGTGAGGCTTAAGATTCTTTAATGAATAGTAATCCTTCTATTGACACTACAAGTCAAAGAGTCATAGATTTTTACTGTTTTTTAAGTCTTTTCTGCTCAGCAAGCCTGCATTTACTTGATCCAAAATACAGCAAAAGCTGTAAACTATTTTAAATAACTGCTTTCTATTTTAACATACTTTAAACCCTTTCACTGTCATTCCCTTTTTTGAACATAGACATGAAAATGCAGTATTCAAACTTACATTTCTATAATTCATGAACGAAAACATTTTGTAATATGATTTTGATGTACATTTTCCATGCAGTGCCTGATTTTAAAATGTTTTTTAAAAGGATGAATTTTGAGATTAAGTTTTCAATTGATATATCATTTCTTATGATTTCTAAAGCATGATAGGGAAAAAGGCAATGAATAGAAGTCTTTTTGTGACAAAGGTCAGAACTCCTGTTATGAAGTAGATTTCTGAGGTGCACTCTTGTCATAAATTTATCTATTACTTTTCCTACCTAATTTGTAACACAAAAAATGGTAAAATATCTATTTAGGAGTCTTAGACCTTTCCAACAATATATAGTTTGGCATGATTAGATTAAGATTTATTTGTAAAATGGTGAAGTAAACTTAGGCGTCCCACTGAGGGGATGGATGACAGTTAAAGGGTTAAAATGTAATTTATTGTAATTTCAAAGCTAAATTACTGCAATTTTCAGCGTCACATGATCCTTTAGAAATCATTCTAATATGCTGATTTGCTGTTCAAGATCAGTATTTAAAACAGTACATCTTTTTCAAAATTCTTTGATGAATAGAAATATCCTATGATCATGTGGCTAAATGATGCTAAAAATTCAGCTCTGAAATCAGGATTAAATTGCATTTTAAAATATATTCCAATAGAAACAGTTATTTTAAATAGTAAAAATATTTCAACATTTTACTGTTTTCTGCTGTACTTTGGATCAAATAAATGCAGGCTTGGTGAGCAGAAGAAACTTCTTAAAAAAAATCTTGTAAACTGGTAGTGTACATAAAATAAAATAATCAAGTGAGCTTTTGCTTCTAAAGTTTACAGAAATAGATATGACCACATGGTTATTTAATATATAAACCACTTTTTCCACACACAAAGTAAAAAAGTGATACAGACTGCTACCATCACATAAAATTACTCATACCATGATATAAGATTTGGGTCATACCACCCACCATCCGCAGTGGGTGGATTTCTGTGGGTATTTGGCTTTTGGACAATGGAAAAATGACTGACTTTTATGAGTGTGTGTGGTGTTTTATTCGGCTGGTTGCCAGATCTTTTCAGAGAAAGACGGTATAATATCTGACAGCCATTAATCATAAAGCGCTCCTGGGATTTAAATGGCTCAATTTCCTCTTGATCTATATCTCTTTTCAGCAAGCGATAATATCAGCCCTGCAGACACCAGCGATCTCTCTGTCACTCACTTATACGCACACACACCTGGGTCAATGGGAGGTGTGTGTGATCGTATATTACCTGAGGAATGTGCCGTGATAACATTATTTCCTGCATGATAAATCACTCAGATGAACCTGAAGCCTTTATAGACTCGCTAAACTCCGGATTGGAGATCTCATGCTCTCAAATGCTTTAAATCTGTAGCTTTGTCAACTGGGGTTCAAGAAAGCTCCTAGGGTCCTGAAGTACTATGGTTGATCCCACAGGAAAGAAGAAACACGCAAGAGCTCATTGGTATCTCAATTGCTTCTCAAGGCAACAATGAGATTAGACAGAGAGCATACTGAGTCATTCTAAACTTTCTTCTAAAGAACATAAGACTTGTAAAAACAATTGTGGTCCAAACAACATGGACCTCATTGACTTTCATTGTATGGATGAAAAAAAATTAAAAAAAACACTGACATTTTTCATTTAATTTCATTTCATTTTGTGGTCCACAGAAAAAAAATTAATAACTTAATTAATTGATTAATTCATTAAAATGAACATCTTTGAAGTAACACATGAATAAATTCAGTACATTGTACATTATCGATTTACATTATTGTGATTTACTGGCTAAAAATTAACATGATTTTTTACAAATATTTTTCTGGTATTATAGCACTGCCTGTGTCTGTTTGTCTCCTTATGAAGAATCGCTCTATGTTCTCCCAACTGTATGTCGCTTTGGACAAAAGCGTCTGCCAAATGCCTAAATGTAAATGTAAATGTAAATGTACTTACAATTACTCCAAAAAAAGTTTTTTGTTTGAGATTGGCATTAGAAAAATTCATTTTCATTCTAAAAATGTCCATGGCATTTTAAGATTTTATTAGTTTCCATTTGACATCTATAAATTCACAAAAATAAAAAATAAAATGTTAATTAATATAAAGATAAAAATCTGTTTTTAAGACCCTGGGAACCAAAGTTCTTAAAAGAAAAAAACGTTGTTAGAGTATACAAAAAATAAGAAGTATCTTTTTTAAGCTTGTCTTGTCTTATTTTAAATAATTAACATAACTTGAGGTTGACAATTACTGGGCTAAACAATACCAATATTTTTCAAAATGCTAATATTTGTTTATTTGTTCTTACTTGGCACTTGTCTTTACTAATGTGGTATTACATTTTTAATTAATTGTGAATTGTGAATATCACAGCTATCTAAAATTTTGGTGTCATAGCAAAGTTACTTATAAGAATACAAGGTTACATGTGTCAAAACAATGAAAACAATACCTATTATATATACCCTGACAGCCTTGTTTGTGCAAAATATTCCTCAGCATTATTAGCGATCAGCAACTATATCTTTAAGCCTCATCATGAGTCATAATCCATCTGAAGAATCAATACTACTCACCTTTCTGATAAAAGGACGCCCCATAACCAGCCAGCAGCCAATCAGAATATCACCTGTGAATAGAAAACACACAATCAATTACACCCAAATCCACACACCTGTCATATTGCATATATTAACATACTGTATGAACACCAGCACAACAATAAATATTGATCTTTCGGGCCTGACACTTCATGACTCAAATGATGCAATCAGCATCACATAAACATGAATGTGTGTGTATTAATGTGAGCAGTGGTGTCAGGGCGAGGTTGAGACTAATGGAGCTCAAACAGAGACTCCCTTTGAGTCACACACACACACATTTACACAACCGCACACTTAAATACACACAGCATGTCTGTATTATATTCAGCTAAACCCAAAGGAAGAGAAAAATCTAAATAGCTAGAAACACCAAAACACAGTGTTTTGTTGACTTTGCATATTAGCAATATTTCAGCACAACGGTTATATTATTATTATTATTATTATTGATTTGGCATGCTTGCAGTGAGGACAACTTTGTTAATTCAAACAGATACATTTGAGTTATGACAACTTCACACTTGCACTTTCAGAAAGTTTTCTAGAGATGTTATTGTTAACTAAAAACTAAAACTATTAAACACTGTTTTGGTAATTGAAATAAAGCTAAAGTAAAATAAAATATAAATATTAAAAACTTGGACTGAACTTAAATAAAAATATTGCTGAATTAAGCTGAAGAAATGGAAGTTGTGCTAATATTGGCTGTATATATTTCCAAGTAAAATGGCTTATCGACAGTGTTGTTAGTTTTCGCTAACAATATTAAAAATTGTTTCTGTTCATTTGAATTAATCTGAAATAAAATAAAATATAAATATTAAATCCAAAATAAAAAAAATAAAAAAAAGCTTAAATAAATAAATCAAAGTTAAAATAAATAAGCTAAAGTACTAAAACCGTTAGAACTAAAATGGAATATTAAAACATTTAAAAAAATTTTTTATTAAAAATAAAATAAAAGTAAGTAAGGCTTGTTAGGACAATATTTGGCCGAGATACAACTATTTGAAAATCTGTCTGAGGGTGCAAAGAAATCAAAAATTGTGAAGATTGCCTTTAAAGTTGTTCAAATTAAGCTCTTAGCAATGCATATTACTAATAAAAAAAAATGTTTTGATATACTTATGAGAATAAATTTACAAAATATATTCATGGAATATGATCTTTACTTAATATCCCAATGGTTTTTGGCATTAAAAAAATCTATTATTTTGACCCATACAATGCATTTTTGGCTATCGCTACAAATATACCCGTGCTTAAGACTGGTTTTGTGGTCCAGGGTCACATAAATATCAACAAAAATCAAATATCATTAAAATATCAAAATAAAAAATATCAAAATTAAAAATTAAACATTAAATTAAATTAAATGGCAACTAAAAATTAATAAATAATATAACAGTATACAAATAATACAAAAACAACTACTTATTAAACAAAAAAAATATTAAGATGGATCTTGAATTTATGCATTGGTTTTTGATTGGATTGCGAAAAGCAAAAGTTGCATAACAGATATCAAGTGAGTTATATCACAGGAAGAGCAAGTTATGACATTTTGATTTCATGTTGATTTTAAGCGTTCTAGTTTTGTGCTTGCGCTGCAGACGGGGTGTACTACTACTCACACATTCCAGTGCTCTCTCTCATACACACACTCACATCTGCTGTTCGACTCTGGCTGGTCGTTGAGTCTTTCCTGCCTAGTCCCATGACGAAAGGTGGGGGGTGAGGTAAGAATTGGACGCTTTATGCCATATGGTCACACACTCTCCAATGTGAACTCCACCTAACACACACTGACACACAGCTGGACCTGATTAGTGCCTCTCTGTGTGTGTGTGTGTGTGTGTGTGTGTGTGTGTGTGTGTGTGTAAGCTCACATAGTTTCAGGTCTCTCTCTCTCTCTGTTCATCCGTGACATTGGACCTACAGTCATATTAGCGAACTTGTTTTGGTATCACACAACAGAAACGGTACTGTTGTAAAATGCTACTGCGCAAAAAACACATAACCTGAAAAACAACAACGTGCAAACGATTAAGGACGGGTCAGGATGGTCAAATAGTCTGTTAGTGAGGCTTCTTTGTATTTAATTTTAGGTTAAATATTTACAAATTTTTACAAATGCCGTCCAACATTGTTATGTTAGATTCAGTCCAGATTTTTCTTTTAAATATTGGTATATTTATGCATGCAAACGGACATACAGTTGGGGTCAAAAGTGTACGTACACCTTGCAGAATATGCAAAATGTTAACTATTTTACCAAAATAAGATGGATCATACAAAATATATGATATTTTTAGTGATATTCATGAGTCCCTTGTTTGTCCTGAACAGTTAAACTGCGCGCTGTTCTTCAGAAAAGTCCTTCAGTTCCCATAAATCCTTTGGTTTTTCCACATTTTTGTGTATTTGAACCCTTTCCAACAATGACTGTATGATTTTGAGATTCATCTTTTCACACTGAGGACAACTAAGGGACTCATATGCAACTATTACAGAAGGTTCAAACGCTCACTGATGCTCCAGAAGGAAACACAATGCACTTTTGAACAGAATAAAAATGTGTGCATTTTTCTTATTTTGCCTAAATATTACATTTTTTCATTTAGTACTGCCCTTCAGAAGCTACAGAAGATACTGACACATTTCCCAGACGACAAAAAAAAAGTTACATTTTTCACCCCCCGGCTCTTAATGCACTGTGTTTCCTTCTGAAGCATCAGTGAGTGTTTAAACCTTCTGTAATAGTTGTATATGAGTCCCTCAGTTGTCCTCAATGTGAAAAGATAAATCTCAAAATCATAGTCATTGTTGGAAAGGGTTCAAATTCACAAAAATGTGGAAAAACCAAAGAATCTGTGGGTCCTGAAAGATTTTTTCTGAAGCACAGCAGGCAGTTTAACTGTTCAGGACAAACAAGGGACTCATGAACAAATATCACTAAAAAAAACAAAACACTTCTGAATAATTTCCACTAACTGAGCTAAAGTTAAAATAAAATTAAATACAAACATTGGATTTACAAAAAAAAAAAAAAACTTTGCCTTTGCAACTAACTTAAGTGTAAACTAAAGTACTAAATTTATTCAAACTAAAACTAAAATACAAATAAAAAAATAAATAAAATGTAAATATAGAATAAATCTAAAAATAAAAGTTTATACAAACTACTAATAAACACTATAATCATATTAAAATAATATTAAAATGTTGTGAACACAACATACGAAAGCCCCCTAAAAACATGTCTGATGGAATCAACTAGTCCATAATAAAAAATATGTCATTCTCACAAAACTAAAACCTATACATCTATAGTAAGGTGACTTTTTAATGTTTTAACACTCATGAAAACAAACAAACAGTAACTTATACACAACACAGTGAAATCTATAAAGCTATACTGACTTTGCTAAACAATGATGACATTGTGTAAAGTGTGCTTCAGGCAACAATTGTTTCTTGTGTTCGTGGACCAGATGGTTCATAAAAGTCAAAAATCAAGTGTCTAATGGACACAAACAGTCCGATTCCTCCATTATCCCAAGAGAAAGTCGCTCGTGTTGGGATTACCCTCTAAGTGCTGAAAGAGTAGAGGCTATCAAGATAGTGTGAGTTAACTCCTTATCAGAACAGTTAAAAGTTTCTGTCGCTGTATCATATTCCCAGCAGACGTGTCCTAAACACCCTATATCATGACCAAATCAGCAGTACAAACCCATCCAGTGTGTTAAAGGAATATTCTGGTTTCAGCGGTTCAAGCTGAGCTGAATCGACAGCATTTTTTGGCATATTGTTGATTACCACAAAAAAAATGTATTTCCACTTGTCTCTACAAATCTGGGTAAGTAGCATGGCCAATCTGTAAATGCTGAAATATACACAGTTTCAATAATATAGCCACAAAAATGCATGTTAACAGGACGTTCATTTTAAAAAGGAAAAAAAAATACTTTACTGTGTAAAGTTACATCTGATTTTAATCTTTGCCGCAACACCATACACCATAAAATAATTGTTTCAATTATTTAAACAGCTTTACCATTTAAAAAAATAACTGAAACATAATTCAGTTACTAACCTACTACACTGTAAAGTTAACATTATATTCAATTTTACAACTGTGATCATGACAATGCAACACCACAAACCCTAAAATGACTGTAAAAATTATGAGTTAAACAGCTTTATGTTGTCAAACCAAAAGTCGGAAGAGAAACGTAATACTTTAATAAAATTATAAGCTTAGAGGCGGGACTATCTGTTTGTCTGTCCAATGGTAGACGTTTATGGGAAACTTGTTTGAAAACAGGCATTATTTCTGATGCAGTGACAGAGAAATCCAAGTGTATATGACAATCTTCAAACAAGTACAGAACAATAGTACTATGATGTGTCAGATGTTAACACCATGGTATTTTGATATACAACATGGTACTCAGTATTTACCATATTCATATGCCATGGTAGTTTTGTGTTACTGTACAAGTCAATTGAAAGAATACAAATTACCATGTCCAAAAAGCAAGGTAGTAAATTAGTTTTACTGCTTTTTAATATATAATAATGTTGTTAGAAAGTATATTATAATAGACAATAATAACAATAATAACCTAAGGTCTTTCTAATAATATAAACGTACTATATAACAAGTATTTATCACGGGAAACATAAATTATCCTAAAATACCACAGTTAAACCTACTACTAAACCTGTAATTCATAGTAAATTAATAATACCTGACCTAAATATGCTCTCTTAGGGACTATACGTTACAAAAGTTACTTATTTCGGCGGATATTTACCATGGTAAATGTTTGTAATCATGCACACTGCTGCTCAAAAAGCTAGTCCTACGAATCGTCATCAGAACGCACCGATTTAACGGTACAATTCATTGAAATCAATCGCAGTTCTGTTAAAAGAACAGATATACCATGAGACCGACCCCAATCACTTCTAACCGCTCAAAAAGACGTGACTGACTTGATTCTTACCTGTTGTGAAGTGAAAGTCTCCGTGAGTTCTTGCTAAAAGCTCCACAGAGTCCGTGTGAATGATGTGTCAGTTCAACACAAATGTCTTCAGAGTTCGTCAACATCAGCAGCTCGAGACGCGCGGGAACTCCACTACACCGACTACCGGCGGCGCGCGCACCCGCACCACTGACTGACACGAACGCGCGCTGATAGATATACTCAACTGCTTTGTCAAGTGGGTTAGTCTGGTAATTTAGGAAGGAAAATAAAAAACTATGTGAATGCAAACAACGGTTAACTACCCAACCAAGAGTAGTTTACATATTTAGTTAAATAGTTATATATAATTATCGTAATAAATCCCCTTAAAAAAGTACCCTTTCCATTATAACTTGTTTTATGGTTCTAATTTTACTAAATAATTAAATAACTAATTAAATAAAGCTTGCATTTTAAATTCAGAATGTTCTGAAAGACTGCTTTATTTATTTGTATATTTATTTATTTATGATATATTATTAGAGTTTTTGTTAACATAACAATATTGTGTTTTTGTCATTTTTATTATGTTTATATAGTTTTTTTCTATTTTTATTTGCTAAAAATGAAAATGATGTTGTCTTGTCAACTAGCTGAAATATTATTTATTTATATATTTATTTCAGTTAACATTTATTTTATTTCAAGCAACAAAAATGTTTTATAGTTTTTGTTTAAGTTAATTATAATAACCCTGCATATTATTAAATTATTTTACTTTATTTTTCTTAAATCAGTGTCAATAAAAGCTCAACTACTTAGTCAGGTGGGTTGGTCTGGTAATTTAGGAAGGAAAAATAAAAAATATGTGAATGCAAACAACAGTTAACTACCCAACAAAGGGTGATTTACATGTTGCGTTTAGACTGTTTTACTTTATATATATTTTTATTTATATTTATTTATATATATTTGACTTTATATTAGTTATTTTAGTATCACAAATATATTATTAGTTTTGGCAACTATTTTAAATTACATTTTTATATTGTCTGTTTTCAGCTTAATTTAATGTTTTATCAATATTATTGTGTTTTTTTCATTTTTGTTAGTTTTTTATTGTCTACATAGTTTTTATCCATTTTTATTTATCAGTTTATTTAATTTTAGTTATTTAGTACTTCAAGTTAAACTAAACAAAAAATGTTGCCTTGGCCACTAGCTGAAATAAAATATTCTTATATGGTTTTAGTTAACTATACTATTCTTTTTAAATCAATTATATTGCACATACTATCAAAAAGCATATATTTTTTTAAAGCTTTCCCATCTTCAGATGAATTGAGCCACCCTTCTCAGACCAGTGTGAAGAGAGAGGACGAGGAGAAAAGACAGAAAACGAGAGAAGGTGTTCTTTGTGGCCGGAGTGAATGTCTCATTCATGTGTTAGGCAGAGGTCATGACCCCCGAGCTCATGTGCTGGTGTGAGTTACGGCCATTACAGCCAAACCACTCACCTGAGAGAGAGAAATGCACAACGCTTCACTTTGATACTAAACTTTTTACATCCTGAAGAAAATGCTCGCTATGCAGTTGCTAAAGTGTTGTGGCGGTGGCTTACAAACCAAAAAGAGTCCATCCTCAAGTCTCTATCATATTCTCATCGCCAGATATGGCTCCATTCACTCCTTCAATATAAATCTGTGGAATGTGTTGCCTGTTTATAAGTTCAGACTCAAAATAGTAAAGAGGAAACAAATAATCATTCATGTCTTGAGCACAAATGCTTCAGGATTAATTCAAACTCTAAAGTTTGTATTTAAGGGTTTGCCTCAATGACTAAACCTAGCTAATAACAGTGATGCTGCCTTAGAAAACATAATTAAAATATACAATATGGAAAAACTGACTATTATTTTAATACTTAAAAAGGATCTTTTTATTTATCAATGTATGTGAATCTCTAAACCTACAAGCATGGTGCGATTTGTGAAAAAAGCAGAGGGGGGATGCTTTTGAAAACCTTTTTCTCTTTCCATAAAGGGAGACTGACCCAACTCCACTAAGACTATAGCCTAATTAACCTAGTGTAATCTGTTAACAACGCACATTATAAACCAGTCTATTTAGACAAGTACCACATCATGAGTGTCATGTCATAAAATGCTTTTGATACGACAGAAACTGCGTCTAACGTGATCACAATTTCACAAAAAACATTGTAAATTGAGCTTAAATCACTTACATTGTAAGCAATGATTTCATTTTCACTGTTATTGAATAAATTACATAGAGAAAGCGCGCAAAGAGCATCAACGAAGCTTTTTGAAACTCCAAATCAGTTACCACTGCGTCGCAAAATGACTCACTGTTTCGAAGCGCTCCAATCGGATCGCGTATTGCGAGAATTCAAAGCGCGTATCGTGAATCATTTGATTCAAAGCAAGAATTCAAAGCGCATATCGCGAATCATTTGATTCAGAACAGGAATTCAAAGCGCTTTTGGAGTGGGTTCGCAGGATGTTTTTTTTTTATCCCATTCATACCTAATAGTGTATGATCTGTCTTATTTTGGTAAAATAACATTTTGCAGATCCTGCAAGGTGTATGTAAACTTTTTACCTCATCTGTAAATGTTTATATATGTAGTAAGAAGACATCACTAATGTACAGCTCTCCATTCAACGTCTGTTACAAATGTTCATATAAAAGGAAAAAGACTGAAATCGAGGAGAAAGGCAGAGTTTTGCATTGGATTTTTATTAAAACTTGTATAAACGCAAACAGGGGTTTTAAAAGTTTTACAAAAACAGAAATTATTGAAAGTGCAAATCTAATGTTTCATTATCATTGACAAAATACAAATATATAAAACAAACATAAAAGCAAGCATTTCACACAATATAGTAAAAGCAAAGTTGCCCACTATCCCAGAGCTTGAAATAAATATAGCACACTTCCTTTTAATTAACTTTTACAAATGCATATATTCCCTTCTTCTGTGAAACAAAACGTGCTGCGAAAATGACTAAAAAACACCATAAAATGAGTCCATATTCTGCTATAAATCCCTTGTGTTTCTCACAGAAGAAAGTGAAAATGTTGATGTTAAAGGATTAGTTCACTTCCAGAATGAAAATTCTGATAATTTACTCACTCCTATGTCATCCAAGATGTTCATGTCTTTCTTTCTTCAGTCGAAAAGAAATTAAGGCTTTTGAGGAAAACATTTCAGGATTTTTTTACAAGCATGAAAACACACATGCGCATCGCAGAGCTAGTGCAAGATGAGCATTTGTGGTTAAAAAGTATATAAATTTTACATTTTTAGAAAATTACACATCGTTTTGCTAGATAAGACACTTCCTCGGTTGGGGTGGTGTAGAGCCTGTTGAAGCTGCACTGAAACTGCAATTTGAACCTTCAACCCGCTGGTTCCCATTGAAGTCCACTATATGGAGAAAAATCCTGAAATGTTTTCCTTAAATTCTTTCTGAATTTCTGAAGAAAGAAAGACATGAACATCTTGGTTGATATAGGGGTGGAGTTAATGATCAGGAAATATTTATTCTGGAAGTGAACTAAATTTATGCCATAATATTAATTTCTGTTTGCATAATTCCTTTAAGAACATCTGGTCATTTGATGAGTTTCATTTCATTATATCTTACTCAAAATACTGTATGTAACCTCTAAGACAGCATCAGCGTATTTTGTGAAGTTCACTATGTAAGCGTGCGACAATGTAAGCCTAATAGAGCACTGAAAGAATGAGTCCTTTGCATTTATGGTTCCATCATCCTGAAAATGGCTTTTTCTTTGTAGATGCCTCATACACCCCATATTTATTTTTAAAAAGTCTGTGGTTTAACAAAAGATTTTATTCTACCACATAAAATACATCAGCAATACCCCACTTGCGATTATTTTAACCTTTTATGTGCCATGAAAAAGGCGGTTGCTAACAAGCGTCAAATGGGAACACAGAGGTTAAACGTCTTCAAGCTGAACAGAAAAACTCATCTAGTATCTACTCTGCTTTAAAAAACGTATTGTGTTTAGAATAATACTTTTTTTAGTTTTGAATAAATACTAAAAGATTTAAAAGTGATGACAATGAAGTCATGTGACCAATTATACAGTCAAACCAAAAATTTTCAGACACCTTTAACATTTTTTTCACATTATCACAGTTTATTCGCTATAGTTTAGAAAATGGTAATAAAATATGAGAACTGTGTCAGAGCAAATTCATCTTGATAATGTCAGATAACTTTGATAAAAAGCTATGTAATGGATTACAATCAACCAAAAATTCAGACAACTGTTAGTATGACAATATTAACACAACTATCAATACTTTGTCGACCAATTACCAAGCAATGCTTAATTTTGTTCAGTCTGTAGTGTAAAAAGGTCGCATTAGTAATAAAAAAAAAAAACACTTAATCAAAACATGTTCAGGTCAAAATAATTTTTGGTCACAAATGTTTTATAAATTTTACTGGTAGTCCACTGTATGAAGAATTTTTAGGTGTAATGTCACAGTTTACTTTATTTTGCTATCCTCGCTTGCATAAATGAACTATAGCGTCCTGCACCCACTAAAAAATCTAAAAAATTATATGTAGTGTCTGAATAATTTTTGGTTTGACTGTAGTTCGTTTTAGGTCATCTTGATGAATAAAACGTGTAAGAATTATAAACTTTTGTTGGTTACAGTGCCTCATTTCTGCAATAATCTAAAACCTAATGAAAAAATCATATTGTTTTTTAAGCAGGATGATGTGAACTAAATATATAATCACTGAATCGCTTTATGTCAGATTAAAGGGATAGTTCACCCAAAAATAAAAATGCTGTCAACGTTTACTCACCCTTAAGTTCCAATCCAGTTTCTTTCTTCTGTTGAACACAAAAGAAGGTATAGTATTATTTTTGTTTTACCATACAATGGATGTCAATGGGGACCAGCATCTGTTAAATCACCCATATTCTTCAAAATATCTTCTTTTATGTTCAACAGAACAAAGAAGCTGGATTGAAACTTGGGGGCGAGTAAATGACGACAGAATTTTCATTTTGGGGTGAACTATACCTTTAAGAGAGACAGGATGGTGATTTTACTTTAAGTATGTGTCATTTATATCTTTGTAAATATGTATTTTAGCTTTTTTGCTTATGCTTCAACTGTAGCATTCATGTTCTGCATTCATACAGGCGCATTCATATTTTGAGAGTGTGAGCGTGTTTCTTGCAAAGCGGTTTGCCTTTTTTGGAGAAGAAGGTCTGGCCCTCCAGACTGACGCTGCACACCTGAAGAGAACACAGCGAACGTTTATCACACAACACTCAGTGAACACACAAACACTCACAGATGAGCCTGAATACACACTTACTGAGCAAACGAAGCAGGTGTCGTGCCAGGCGCCTCCCAGGGCCTCCAGAAACTTGTCTCCTGCTTCTATTGGGAAATCACAGCCACGGCAGCCCGTCCCAAACAGACTGTAGTAATCTAAACGCACAAGTACAAAACTGTTAGGAAACACCTTCTGATTGTCTTTACAGTATTAACAGCTTTATCAACTCAGAGACACTTTAATTATCAGCTTTGTCTCTGATGGTTCTTCTAAAATGCCTAAGTTGTAATTCAAATAGACACAAAGGAGACAATTGTTGCAATAAAGTAAGAGCACACAGCTAAAAAAAATAGCTGGATAATTTTGTAAGAAATTAATGCTTTTCAATTAATGCTTTCATTCAGGAAGGAAGCCTTAAATTGATCAAAAGTTAGAGAAAAGTAGAGACTTTTATAATGTTACAAAAGATTGCTATTTCAATAAATGCTGTTGTTTTGAACTTTCTATTCATCAAAAAATATTAAGCAGCACAATTGTTTTCAACAATGCTAATAATAAGAAATGTTTCTTGAGCATCAAATCAGCATATTAGACACTGAAGCCTGAAGAGTAATGATGCTGACAATTCAGCTTTGCATCACAGGAATAAATGACATTTTAACATATATTCAAATGCAAAACAACCGTAATAATATTTCACAATATTATTGTATTTTTCATCAAATAAATTGACAGAAACATCTGAAAAGCTAGAGGCTTAGATAAAAGTCTCCATTTACTTTCTGCTTAAGCTCATACATGTCTAAGATAAATCATTTATTCAAAGAAATATTTAATTTGTGAATCTTTTTCCTTTCCAACGATTATTGTAGTTTTTATCTGGGTTTTTTTTTTTATCTGTTGGTGTGGTTTCTACACTACCAGTCAATAGTTTTTGAACATTAATGTTTTTAATTTTATTAAAGAAGTCTCTTCTGCTCACTAAGCCTGCATTTATTTGATCTAAAGTACAGTTAAAACAGTAACAATTTAAAATATTTTTATTATTTAAAATAACTATTTTCTATTTGAAGATATTTTAAAATGTAATTTATTCCTGTGATTTCAAAGCTACGTTTTCAGCATCATTACTCCAGTCTTCAGTGTCACATGATCCTTTAGAAATCATTATAATATATTGATTTGCTGTTCAAGAAACATTTACTAATATCATTTATATTGCCAATATTTAAAACAGTTGAGTACATTTTTTCAGGATTCTTTGATGAATAGAAAGTTCCAAAGATCAGCGTTTATCTGAAATAAAAAGCTTTTGGAACATTATACACTACACCATTCAAAAGCTTGGAGTCAGTATAATTTTTGGGAAGGAAATTATAGAAATGAATACTTTTATTTATCAAGGGTGCTTTAAATTAATCAAAAGTGATGATAAAGACATTTACAATGTTACAAAATATTTATTATTTCAGATAAATGCTGTTCTTAACTTTCTATTCATCAGAGAAACATGAAAAAAATTCTACTCAGCTGTTTTTCAACATAATAATGATAATAATAATAATAATAATAATAAATGTTTTTATTATTGAAATGTCTCAACTAACGTCTTAATGTATCCAGTAAATACCATTGTTTCAAATTTAAAATAAGACCATCAAATACCTCTCTCGCAATATGGCTCTCCATCCTCGAGGTGAAAAGTATCGTTTCTAATCGGTTGCTGGCAGGATGCACACAGGAAACAATACACATGCCAGGTCTGCTTGAGTGCATTGATCACTTCCTGTTAAAACACAAGATCATCATCATTTTCACATACATTTATTTGATAAAAATATCAAATAAATATCAAATTTATTTGATATTTGATAAAAAATGCAGTATAAACCGTAATATTGTGAAATCTTTTTTCAAATACATGGTTTCTATTTTTATATACTGTAAAATGTAATTATATCCTGTGATGCAAAGATGAATTTTCAGCATCATTACTCCAGTCTTCAGTGTCACATTGCTCAACTGTTCAACATTTCTGATGATTATCAATATTACTTAAACAAGGAAACAAACGCACACCTATAGAGGTGCCAATATACTAAAAGAAAAAAATTTTAACTGATGAATCCTGACGAAGGCTCCCGTGCCAAAACGTTGATATTAAAATAAAAGAGTTTCTTAAGCGAGTGTGCAGTTAAAAATTGTTTCTTTGATTATCAATGTTAAAACAGTCATGCTGCATAATATTCTTGTGGAAAGCATGATGATGATTTGTAGGATTTTTTGATGAATAGAATGTTCAAAAGAACAGCATTTATTGGAAATAGTAATGTTTTGTAACAGCCACTTTTGATTAATTTGATGCATCCATGCTGAATGAAAGCATTAATTTCATTCACTGACCCCAAACTTTTGAAAGCACAGAAAATAAAGACAAGAATGTTAAGGCTGTTCTAAAAGACATATTAATGTCTCTCTGTGCGTGAATATATTTGTATAAGCGAGCTGAAAGCTCAATCATTTGACAAGCATTTAGAGACTGAGTATATTTCATGTTTGTGAAACACACAGTCACAGACCCCCAGGATTTTGTACTGGCAGCGTGAGCAGGTCGGAGCGAAGAACTCCTCATAGCAGTGTTGGCAGTAGACGGAGCCCTGTTCCTCCACAAAACCCAGCTCGCTCAGAGACACGCTGCAGTGAGCGCACGTGAACTCCTCCGGGTGCCACGATTTTCCCATCGCCATCAGGAACGGCCCCCTGAAACACACATACATGCGTGTGAAAGTCAACATACACATGAAACAGCAACATGATTTGTGGTGTTGTACACTGAGTGAATTTTGTGTTGTGACACAGTCCAATTTTCAGTTTACTTTGGCAAAGAAAAAGCCCACCTAGATCGTATGAATCCGACAAGCCGAATTAGCCAGAACTGACATCTGTCCAAAAGTAATAAGGCCTGTACAGTGAAACCTTCCAGTGGTTTGCACTTTTGTATACAGCATCTTGGAGCTGAATGCCAATGAATAAAGAAATCTTAAGAAAACTAATTATGCGTGATATTAAAGGGATAGTTCACCTAAAAATAAAAACACTGTCATCATTTACTCATCCTCAAGTATTGTAGTTCCAAAACGTGTTTAGATATTTTGGAGAATATTGGTAACCAAACAACTGACCTATCGCTAAGCCCCGCCCATAGAATGCAGATAAGCCAATGGAAGTTGAGTATCAGCCGCACAGAGATGGAACTCGGACATCTGTAGGTTGCAGCGCCATAGAGAATCATTGGAAGATCCGAAGCTCTCGTCGTTTTAATGGTGTTTATGCTACAAAAATAATAAAACGATGTGCCTGAGGTATCTGTAACACTAATTCCAGGTATCCTGAGAGGATTGGCAATGGAATTTGGAATTTATTTGATTATTTAATGTTTATTTTCTGGTTGTCATACTCTCATTAAGTGACCTTTTCGTCCGCTCAAGCAGGTAATGTCTGTAAATATCGTCAATATCTCTGGCTAAAACTAGCTAACATTAAAGTTGGTGAGTCCATGCTAACGTACACACCTCAGCTAACTATTCTCTTGTCATGTCAAGTGTAGGTCAAAAGCACATAAACGAAGGTCTATATTTCAGTGCCTCTCCATATTAAACTGGTTAAATGTAAAATAATGAATCTCACACTGCGGTACATGAACAGGGTTGATCCTGGATGTTGTCATCTGCGATCGTGACGACCGTAACATGACATGCTTCCGTTTGCATTGTGATCTGTAAACCCTCGATTTCAGATGAATCATGTTACACATCGTATTTATTTTAAAATCATTTATATATCTCTCCATGGCATATTAAAGCCCTACTTGAATGCTCCTCGACAAGAGGTGGTCCTTCTGTGTTCAAAATTTATCAAAAACATCTTCAGACAAGGTTTCACACTGACAGCTGTCATTGTAATACAGTGGGAAACTTCGATCGTTTGTCCGAGGCAGCAACAGTAACTAATGGGGGCGGGGCTTAGCGATAGGTCAACTGACAGCAGCCATCGAGCCATTTGAAGCTGAATTTAATCTGCATTATGGAAGCTCAAACTTGGTGGCACCATACATATCCATTATATGGGGAGAAATCCTAAACTGTTCGTTTTTATGACTGAAAACGCAAGACATGCATATCTTGGATGACAAGGGGGTGAGTACATTATCTATACATTTTTGTTCTGAAAAAGTGAACTAATCCATTAACTTTGCAAACTCTATTATTGCAATAGTATTGCATTCTTCTCACGGGCATTTAATAATTTTTTTTTTACTTTTAGTCTGAGTTAAGTCTCTCTTTTTGGCTCATTTGATCTATAATAGAAAACATGTCTAATAATTCTGCACACCTGAATATAAGAAGTTTTCCACTTCCAGCCTTCATGGACAATAATATATCACTAATAAATGATTAAATACATAATCAATATTAGTTATTAAGATTGATGTGGTTTGGATTTGGTAAAATGTGCTTGGAAAAAAAAAATATGACCAGAATATCAACTTGCCAAATAGTTCTGCACACACTGTAGTTATTCACTAATGGCTTCAGCAATGATCTGAATCTCAGATGTAATTCAGTGTGTTGGTGAAACAGAGAGTCTGGTGTAATGTTTACTCTCATGTGGAATAAATACTCCGGGTATAATTTGCTAAATGAAGGCTCTGTGAAAAGAGACTGATCCTAATTACTGTCTCTCTCACACACACACACACACACACACACACAGGTAAGTAAGTCTACCCATTCTCATCTTCTTTGCCGCTGTGAGTGTGTGATATCTGGTGTGTGTTACACAGGTGTGTGTTTCTCGTTGGATAAGGTGGCCGTCATTGGGTTTGTGAAAGTAAGAGAGTTTAGAGTGACTGTTGTTATTAAATATCGCTCTTAAGCTAATCATCTCATTTTCAAAGTGAAAGAGAGGAACAAGAGGGAGGAATGATGCTCTCATGCAAAACCTAGTAATCTAATCTGCCTGCTGTCTACAGGTTAGTCCGTCTGTCTAGAGAGATTTGAAAACAGGATTGACACAAAAACTATGAAATGAAATTTCAGTTTTTATCAATAGTTTGTTACATAGTTAATTATATGAATATATTATATTAATAATAATTATACAGATATTAGAAGAAATAGTTAATTTATTTATATGAATTACTTTTATTAATACTTTGTTACAAAAGTAATTATATTAATATATTATACTGATAATAATTATACAGATATTGGAAGAAATAGACCATTTTGGTTAATATGAATTCTTTTTTATTAATAGTTTGTTAATGAATTATAATAATATATTATATAAATATTAATTAAACATACTGGAAGAAATAGACAATTTATGTTTATATTATTTTTTAAATCAATAGTTTGTTAACAAATTCATTATATAAATATGTGATATATATATATATATATATATATATATATATATATATATATATATACACACACACACAAGAATTTTGGAATAAATAGTACATTTTTCTTCATATTAATTATTTGAATATATATAGTTATAGATGTGTATAATAATAAATATAGTATCTGTATTATAATAATAATTGTACAGATACTGGAAAAAATATTACATTCATGTTTACATTAATTATTTTGTAAATACTCTGTTACTAAATTAATTGTATTAATAATAATTATACAGATTTTGGAAGAAACAGACATTTTTTGTTAATATAATTTTTTACTATTAATAGCTTGTTATTGAATTTCATTACATGAATATATGATTTTAGCCACTATTATACATAGTTTTGGGAGAAATTATAATTTTTGTTTATATTAATTATGTTATCTGTACAATAACTTTAATCTATGTATCATAATAATAATTGTACAGATTCTGGAGGATATATTCCATTTATGTTTACATTAATTATTTTTAGAATATTCTGTTTTAATTTAATATTATTAATATATTATATTAATAATAATTTTACAGATATTGGAAGAAATAGACTATTTTTGTTAATATGAATTGTTTTAAATTAATGGTTTGTTAATGAATTGCAGTATGAATGCAGTATACTGAAAGATAGTAAATTTTTGTTTATCATAATTATTTTTTTTATAAATCCTCTGTTACTAAATATTGTACTAATATATTATAAATGGCAATTATATTACTATTATGGTAGAAATAATAATAATAATAACAATAATACATTATTTAACAAAAAAAATCAAGAAACCAAAAAGTATCTCTTGCATCTTCCTTTGTTTATTGCAAAGAAATGAGATTGTCTTCTCCCTGAAGGTTATTTGAGATGCTGCTTTTGAAGGCAGTCTTTTGGATAGAACTGCATCCATTATGCCCTATAATGCTGCCTACATAGGCAGTCCATTATGTATTAGAACAGAATCATAAAGAGCAGATTTGAGGGTAATTGAGAGGTCATATGGATGCTTGTGAGGAAAGCTAATCAAATATGAACATGTGTTATGTGACATTTTCAACGTGAAACTCTATTAATGACTTTGTGATTTAATGAATATTACATTCTGTAATAGTGTGCTAGAGGTGCAGACAAAACTAAATGTCAACATCAGTGTGTGTTAAATTAAAATTGGAAAGCTGACAACAACAGTGAAGCAATAGCACCAGCTGGTGCTAAACATGTTTAGTATTTTTTTTATATTGTGCATCTGTTCCACAAGCTAGTGAGTTGCCTACCTAGACAGCATTGTAAGGAATCACAGGCATAATCTGGAAAAAAAACTGGTAGGCAGCTGCATTATGCTGCCTTCTAAGATACCTTGTGTTCCAATGTAAATTTAAAAACAGACTATTTCCTAGTATTGAATATTAGCTTATGTACCTGATAACCATGTCGCAGTGAGCACACATAGGAGTGCGCTTTCCAGCAGGGACGTGTTCTGCCATCTGGACCAATGAGGCTTCATCTTTAGGGTGTGGGCGGGGCATCGGCCGGTCCAAGGTGGGGCCTAAAGGAGCACTGTTGCTCATGACACCAAAAGTGGGAGTGATGAGACCTAAAGACAGACAAATACACAAACACTCATTACAGAGGTTCAGATGCTCTTTAGGTGCCTCCGCTTCCTCAGTGTATTTACCCAAAAATTAAAGGCCGGTGCACTTTGAATATGTCTGAATTGCCTAAACCCTTAAATATAAAGTAATAGACATAACACAAAACCCAAATATAACCCTGGACCACAAAACCAGTCTTAAGTAGCATGGGTATATTTGTAGCAATAGCCAAAAATACATAGTATGGGTCAAAATTATTGTTTTTTTCTTTTATGCCAAAAATCATTAGGATATTAAGTAAAGATCATGTTCTATAAAGATATTTTGTAAATGACCTACCAAAAATATAGCACAACTTAATTTTTTATTAGTAATATGAATTGCTAAGAGCTTCATTTGGACAACTTTAAAGGCAATTTCTGCACCCTCAGATTCCAGATTTTCAAATAGTTGTATCTCAGCCAAATATTGTATATCCTAACACACCATACATCAATGGAAAGCTTATTTATTCAGCGTTTAGATGATATATAAATCCCAATTTCAAAAAATGGACCCTTATGACTGGTTTTGTGGTCCAAGGTCACAAATATCAGTTAGTCCACTGTCAGGTCCACTTGAAATTAAATAAACTTTACATGAAATGAAATGAAATAAAATATATTAAACTTTTATTTTATTCCAGCTAGTTACCAAAGCAAAATTTCTCATTTTCATCTAGTTTAACCAAAATAACATTATCTAAATTTTATTTTTAGTTTAATAAAAACTATGCAGATATAAAACCTAAATAATAAAATATATAAAAACATAAATAATAAAAACAACTAAAAATAAATTAAAATTAAAATTTAAAAAACTAAAAAAAAAAAATTGTGAATGAATTTCTTAACAGCTAAAATTTAAATGGATTTTGTAAATGGATGAATTAGTTTGTAGGAGTGCTAAAACTTTAGATTTGTATTGTATATACAGTGCACCATCATATACACTACGAGTTAAAAGTTTGATTTTAATGTTTTTAAATAAGTCTCTTAAAATAAGCAGAAAATACAGCAAATGCAGCAATATTGTCAAATATTTTTACTATTTAAAATAACTGCTTTCTATTTGAATTTTTTTTTGATGTAATTTATTCCTGTGATCTACATGATGCTACATTTTCAGCATCATTACTCCTTTTAGTCTTCAGTGTCACATGATCCTTCAGAAAGCATTCTAATATGCTGATTTGCTATTATTATTATCAATATTTTAAAAAAAATTTCAGGATTCTTTGATGAATAGACAAATCCAAAGATCACCATTTTTCTGAAATAAAAAGTTTTTGTAACATTATACACTATACCAAAGCTTGGAGTGAGTATAATTTTTTGTTACTTTTAGCAAGGATGCTTTAATTTACTTGAAAGTGATGATAAAGACATTTACAATGTTACAGAAGATTTCTATTTCAGATAAATGCTGTTCTTCTGAACTTTCTATTCATCAAAAAAAAAAAAAAACCTGGAAAAAATCTACTCAGCTGTTTTCAACAACAACAACATAATAATAATAATAATAATAATAATAATAATTATAATAATAATAATAATTTTTTTTTGAGCAGCGAATCAGAATATTAGAATGATTTCTGAAGGATCATGTGACACTGAAGACTGGAGTAATGATACTGAAAATTCAGCTTTGAAATCACAGGAATAAATTACATTTTATAATATATATTAAAATAGAAAACAGTTATTTTAAATAGTACACATTTTTCAAAATGTGACTGTTTTTGCTGTACTTTGGATTAAATAAATGCAGACTTTGTGAGAATAAGAGACTTCTTTAAGAAACATTAAAAATCTTACTTTTTTACACTTATGTTTGACTGGTAGTGTACCAACACCGTGGTCAGTATCTGGACAGGAGATAGGCTGGATCTCCAGTCATGAAGTGATCTTACCTGCTGTGTTTCTGACAGGTGTTCCGGGGGCTTTGATCATGGTCTTAACAGGACAGGTGACATGAGCTCTGGGCTGAGAATCATCCAGATCCTCACTGAGAAACCAAACACACATAAGACAGAGAGACATAATTATACAGGCAAGACAAGAAGAGTGCAAGTAAAGTCAAATTGCATACTAATTTTTTTTTTTTTTTTTTACAGAAAGTAGCATGCAGTATGTACACTGTGTGAAGTGTCTGTATACAGTCAAACCAAAATGTATTCAGATGCCATTAACATTTCTCACATTATTACAGTTTATTCACTATAGTTTAAAAAATGGTAATTAAATACGACAAGAACTCAGAGTTAAACTGTGTCAGAACAAATTCATTTTAATAATGTCAGGTAATGTAATACAAATTTATAAAATGTGTATTCATAATGACACATTGTACATTTTGTGAGTTGGCCAATTAAAATTTTATCTTATTCTTGACTCAAGACTGTTGTGTTAAGATTTTTATGTTATTTTATTTTTTCCAAAAATGGGTTAAGAAAAATTCTGAAAAAATGATCTTCTGCAGTGAATGGTTGTCATCAGAATGAGCTTCCAAACAGCTGATAAAAACATCACAATTATCCACAAGTAATCCACACCACTCCAGTCCATCATTTAATGAAGTAAAAAGCTGCGTGTTATTAAAAAACAAATCCATCATTAAGATGCTCTATTAACTTAAAACCAGCTAAAATATAGCCTCTGTCCAGATTAATGTTTTTTTCCAGTGAATCAGGGGAGAAATATGCACAGATCAAGCACCATTTACATATGAAATCGGGTTTTGATGTGAAAGGATAACACTGGAGTAGGGATGTGTGTGCGATATTGAAAAAATATTGTAGTATCCTCCTACAGCGTGCCTCCGTCTCAATATACTGTACAACACGACATACATTTACTAACAAGACACGGCACTTATTTGCAATCACAAAAGTACATTATTTCCATGTGCTGTCAAGTCTTGCCGGTAAAATAACGCTATTTCGTCCGCGCTCTTCTGGCATGCGCCTCATGAGCGCGTACGCCTGAAGCGCGCGCACGCTAAAAGCCTGTCAAACAGCGCCTGATTACTGGACTAAGTTATCTTGCGTCTGATTCGCTAATACTGTCAAAAACACACAAGGATAACATATAAACACAGTTGCTTATGTCTAAAGTGAAAGTAAACAGTTGAGAGAAAAACGGATGCGCGCCTGTATATTAGATGTGTGCAGCTCTTAAAGCGACAGTACTAACATGCTGCCGATTGTCATTAAAGGGCCAGTTTACCCAAAAATGTACTCATTCACATGTTGTCCCAAACCTCTATTCATTTTTTTTTCTTGTGCTGAACACAATCGAAGATATTTTGAAGAATGTGGATAACAGTAGCTGGTCCCCACTGACTTTGATAGTGAAAAAATAAATAAAATACTATTAAAGTACCTGGGGACCAACTGTTTCTTTAAGTTTTAAGTTTTTTTGAACAACATGCTTTATGTTTAAAAAAAAAATCTTGAGAGTGAGTAAATGATGACAGAATTGTAATTTTTGGGTGATGATAGGCTAATAAAACCAAACACTCACTGACTGAAGAACTTTAATACAGTTGCTTTAATGAGAGTTGAATTATATTTAATTCAATTTAAATTTCTTGAATTCTACTGCTAAATAAACCTACTGTGTCTGAAAACTAAAGCACTGTTTGTTTTATTTGTATATTATGTGTATTTGTAACATGTAGCCTATTCTTTGTTATTTTTTAATAACAAAGATAAAATAATGACAAAGATTTGTATCTTCACCTACTTTGGCCTAAACATCTGCCATTCATTTTATTTTATATTATGTTACCTTGTAAGGCTTTGGTTTTAAAATAGGGAAATTGCCTTGGCTGTACTTGCAAAATAGTAAAACCAACATGACAAAGAATCGTGATAAAATCGTGAGTCATGATATTTCTGAAAGAAAAAAAAAAAACGTGATATGATATTTTTGTCATATCGCCCACCCCTACACTGGAGGAAGTATCATTATGAAATATGGACTTGAAATTTTGGTCAGAAGAAATTATTTAAAGTTACAATTGGTAGAGATTTGTTTGTTTTTGTTTTTTTTACAAAAATGCAACGTTTCACTTCACAAGGCATTAACTGATGGACTGAAGTAATGTGGATTGCTTGTGGATTATTGTGATGTTTTTATCAGCTGCTTGGACTCTCATTCTGACGGCACCCATTCACTGCAAAGGATCCACTGGTGAATATGTGATGTAATGTAACACTAAATTTATATTTAAATAAACTGTTTTACATGATTTTCAAGTATGTAATCTACAGTATGCTATTGCTCCACTGTAAACAGCCAAAGCCACAAACAGCTCATTTCTACTGTATCTACAGTACAGACAGACATTCCATCACAACACTCATTAAACACACAGCAGGTCTGGTTGTGCAGTCCAGCAGCTTAAGGAAGTGAATATTGATGGACAGGAAGACAGAAGTTTGGCTCTGTGCATCTAGGAATCTTGGGTGGCCGACACAAACGCACATTCATACCCACACCCACCATACCACCCCGATTCTCTGCCACACAACTGCGCTCTGTCAATCTCTGCTGTCTAATTACAAGCCCCCGGAGACTGAATGTTATGGAAACGGCAGCCATAGAAACCAAAAAGACCACCGTACAGTTCTGAATCTGGAAGCTGATGGGATATTCCACACTGAAACATGTTCACGCATTCACAGACACACTAATAAATGTCAGAAAAGAAGTTTGTACAGTTTCAAGTGATAAAACAACAGATCTAGTGTTGAAAATGAAGACAGTATTGTGTTTGTTTGTGATTAGAGGATCATTGAAATGTTAGTTATTGCGATTTTCCGCACCTCTGGTTCTTCTGTGTGAACTTGAGGAGAACTGACTTCATACAAAGACACTGAGAAAAAATGATGGATAAAAGTAAGGCTACTGAAGAGAAAAGATCCATCACACAGAGTATGTGGACACATGTTTTGATATTTTGTTATATTAAATATTTTACTATATTACCTAAAAACATACGGCAGAGTTATTATCGTTAACTAACTAAACTAAAACTAATATTATAACCTTTCTTTAAAAAAAAAATAAAAAAAATCAACTATGAAGTAAATGAAATAAAATAACAAAAAACAATTTTTTTAAAGCTAGTCGCCAATACAACATTTTTTATTTTTGTGTAGTTTAAGTTGAAGTGGTAAAATAACTCAAAATGACTAAACAAAAACGAACAAATTAAAATATAATAAATACTATATAGACATTTTTTTTTTAAAGTAATAAAAACAACAAAATTACTAAAACTTTAACTCAAATTAAAGTGAAAACAGAAAGTACACAATATTAAGAAAAACTAATATAGCATATTTATGATCCTAAACGATCACTGGGTTAAAGAGCGACAATTAAAGAAAAAAAGTAAATACTTTAGTGAACTGACTAAACCTACTGGCAAATGCAAAGTATATAATAACATTTTAATAGCAATTACATAAATAAATGTTACATTTTTTATGAATTCAGTTCAAATGAATGTATTATTTTACTGAGTGATTTAACTGCATTGCTAATGTCTTTTTTATTGAAAATAAATAATTATTATTTACAGATAGTAATGGCATACTGTATACAATATTTATCTATTTTGTTATTATTATTATTATTATTATTATTATTATCATCTGTGTGTGTGTTTTTTGTTAGTAAATCTGAAAAATCCTCCATACAGAAATAAGAGACATCTTTAGACACATTCTTCTAAAAAACAAGGAATACAGGATAAAAAAAAAACTGATAAAAAGATAACTGATAGTGGCAGCAGGATACAGCACACACAACTGAATCGACTTTATTCTGTGTAAATAACAAATTGAGACACACAAAGGCACAACAGAAAACAGACACAGATCCCATCTCCCTAGTTATAGAAACGATCGTTACTGCTCTCAGCCAATCAGATTCATTACAGAGCAAATAATCCAATCAGAGTGGAGCAGCACAGCAGGCTAATCGAATGAGAGAGAAGCAATCAGCAAACACACAGGAAGTTCTCCATCACACACACAACCATGAGCAAAGGAAATATGTCAGTGTCAACCAGCTCATCGTGATCTGATGCATCCAAATTATAGCTAAATTTATAAAAATGAATTCAATTTTACATACACTTGATTTTTAATAGTGTGTTGTTACCTGAATGATCCACAGCTGTGTTTTTGTTTAGTGATAGTTGTTCATGAGTCCCTTGTTTGTCCTGAACAGTTAAACTGCCTGTTGTTCTTCAGAAAAATCCTTCAGCTCCCACAAATTCTTTGGTTATTCAGCATTTTTGTGTATTTGAACCCTTTCCAACAATGACTGTATGATTTTGAGATCCATCTTTTCACACTGAGGACAACTGAGGGACTCATATGCAACTATTACAGAAGGTTCAAATGCTCACTGATGCTCCAGAAGAAAAAAACTATGTATTAAGAGCTGGAGGTGAAAACTTTTGAACAGAATTTTCTTATTTTGCCTAAATATCTTTTTTTATATATATTTCATTTAGTTCTGGCCTTTAGAAGCTACAGAAGATATTTACATGTTTCCCAGAAGTCAAAACAAGTTACATTTACCCTGATCTTCAAATTCAAATTTTAGCTTTTTTTTTTGTTTTTTTTTTGGGTTGTGTTTCTTTCTGGTGCATCAGTGAGCGTTTGAACCTTCTGCAATAGTTGCATATGAGTCCCTCAGTTGTAGAAAAAAGATGGATCTCAAAATCATACAGTCATTGTTGGAAGGGGTTTAAATACAAAAAAATATTGAAAAGCCAAAGAATTTGTGGGACCTGATTTTTTTTTTCTGAAGAACAGCAGGCAGTTTAACAGTTTAGAACAAACAAGGAACTCATGAACAACTATCACTAAACAAAAAAAAAACAGCTGTGGATCATTCAAGTAATAACACAGTATTAAGAATCAAACATATGTAAGCTTTTGAACGGGGTCATTTTTATAAATTCTCTTGTGGACTATAAACGTCTTTTATGTGAAATATCTTATCCAGGTCAGTACTAAATAAAAAACACCATGCATTTTAAATGATCCCTCTTATTCTGGTCAAATAATTTACATTTTGCATATTCTGCAAGGTGTATGTAAACTTTTGACTTCAGCCGTAGATGCAAGGAGTGCATTTCAAAAGTGAGATCTTCTGTCAATCATACAGCCATGCGGGACAATTAAAAGATGTGTTGAGATATCACATTGTGTCATCACCTCACCAGTATAACAAGCCTTTGACAAAGGCACTGTCTTCAAACTTGCATTTTAGCTGAATAAAAGGAGGAATCAATGCTGCTCTCTAGTGGCGACATATGAAAAATGCAGCAGTTCATTCATTATGGAATTAAAACTGATCCTGTTTAAATATGATTAATGCATATCCTGGTGTTACGCTGCAAATATCATCATTCTTTGTCTCTAAAACTAAAGCCGTGTGTGTGTGTGTGTGTGTGTGTGTGTGTGTGTGTGTAAAAATACAATAATACAAATACATATGTTACATTATTATTATTACATATTATAGAACTTAAATGCACAAATGCTGTTTTATGTTGCCTAGAGCTGTGAATTAAAAGAAAAATATTCATGGAGATGATCCTTATTTTTATGACTAATTTGGAAGCAACTACAACAACCCTTAATGGATCTTTGTACTGTATTAATCACTTTATGGGACCGGGTGTCTGTTAGTGCCATACATGAAGACCAAACAGAGGAACAAACAGAAAGAAACAGATAAAAACACTGACACAAATAAGGAGAAAAAATACTGCAGAAACTCTTCAGAAAATGCAGGCCACTTTATTCTAAGTTTGCTACATAAGGAAAACTAAATGAGGAAGGAATTAAATCATAAATGAAAATAAATTGTCAATTGTCAAGCATAAAATAACATTCAGCAGGGTTTAAAAGAATATTCTGGGTTTAAACCTTGTTGAACTGCATGTGACAGGCCTAACATAAAAATAAAACTCTAAGTTTACAAAATAAATATCACATTTACAGTAATGCACTTAGGATGGAAGTCTACAGAGCAAGTGTTAACAATTAAAACATTTAAAACTTGTGTCACGACCATGCATTGAACTACATAACTCATAATTTTAACAAAAATAATAGTTAAGAACTACAAGAATTAAGCACTTTCATAAAAATATGAGCTGCACAACTCACCACAGAAAACCGTAGAAGTGCATTAATGTAAATACTGAATTACTATGTTTTATTTGACGAATGAGGTGAATTTTTTAAGTGATAATCGACAGATGCTGTGTGTACTTTATAGGTATGTAATGTAACGATATCAAATATGATAATATCACAATATGAAGTCCTCGATACAATATTATTGCAATGAAAAAAAAAAAAGACAAATGAAAAAAAAAAAAAAATTACATTTTAAAATTAAATAATTTTATCTAATGCACTTTGAGAGTTCAAAATTAAGAGCTCCAACCCATGTTCTTAACTAAGAAAACTTAAGTCAGAAAAAAGTCATAGTCATAAGTATATTATTTTTGCTTTAAACTACAGCAGACAAATTACAATACTTCTTTTCTTATTTCTACACTTGAAAGAGATATTTTGAATTTAAACTGCAGTAACGTTACCAATTTAAACTGCTAGCTGTCAGCAATTCATCCTGCACTTTTAAGCTTTTGACAGAAATGGCAGTAGAGCTTTTATTTTGACAGAAAACTCCAGCTTCAGTGACAAAAGGCTTACAAAAATCTAGCAAACTACTGTAATCATCAGCCGTGAAAATAAAGCGTAACTGGTGGCCGTTGCATTCCAGAACACACACTGTTTAAATATATTTTAAAAACTAAAATATTTTTTTGCCTGGAAGACCTATCGTTTAATATCGTCATGTCACCACAATAATATTGAGAGTTTTGCTATAGTGATTTCACGTTATTGATAATACCGTTACATCCCCTGTACTTTAACTAGTTCCTTTAAATAGGAATCAAAAGACCAAAAGCTGAAACTTCACAGAAACTAAACAAAATCCAAGCCACACGTGTAATACAATATTTTCGAAAAACTAATACACATCAGTTTGAGAAACGCGGTTTGCTGCCGTAAGTGCATGTTTAATCTTCACACACTGCTTTAAATCTACATATACACACTTTAAAGAGCTCCATGTCGCTGTTTCTTGTGACAGTTCTGACCTTCAGTCACATTTTTACAGTCTCTTTTCAGTTTCCAGCACGGAAACGTCCCACACAGGCTCACTCTCACACACCCACACAAACACACCCACACAAACACACACACACACACACACACACACACACACACACGTCTACACCAGGCTGAGGACGTTAAGGGTTCGAGCAGACACTCCATGGTGCCAGTCTCTGAGTTTATGATATCTGGGTCCAATCTTAGGATTAATCTTCACTACCCTGTTCACACAGAACCAACAAGAGAGAGAGAAACAGAAACAAAGAGAGTATGAAGAGATGGAGAAGTGAATGTCTTTAGCACAGAGAGATACTGCACGCCACTGCACACGTGTTAAACTCACTTCTGTAACTCAGTCCCAAACCAAGCTTCAAAGCATTACTCAAATAAGCATAAAAGATACACAGTTTTATAATAATAATAATAATAATAACAACAACAATAATGCTTTTGCAATGCAAACTATGAATTCACCCACACAAAACAAGACAAGTTATATTACATGACAACTTCAATGGCAAAGCAACAACAGTGCAAAATTACCAGAGTAACACTCCAATTATTAGCTCCATATTCAGACTATATCATACTATATGAGTTTACATACACCTTGAAGTATGTGCAAAATATTAATTATTTTACCAAAATAAAAGGAATCATTCAAAACGCATGTTGTTTTTTATTGAGTACTGACCTGAATAAGATATTTCACGTAACAGACGTTTACATATAGTCCATATAGTCAAGAGAAAATAATAGTTGAATTTATAAAAATGACCCTGTTGATTCTTAATGCTGTTGTTAACTGAATTATTCACTGTTTTTTTGTTTGTTTGTTTTTTTGTTTAGTGATAGTTGTTCATGAGTCCCTTGTTTTTCCTGAACAGTTAAACTGCCTGCTGTTCTTCTGAAAAATTCCCACAAAGTCTTTGGTTTTTCAGCATTTTTGGTGTATTTGAATGCTTTCCAGCCAGCAATGACTGTATGATTCTGAGATTCATCTTTTTTACACTGAGGACAACTGAGGGACTCATATGCAACTATTACAGAAGGTTCAAACGCTCACTGATGCTCCAGAAAGAAAAACGATGCATTAAGAGCCGGGACGTGAAAACCTTTGAACAGAATAAAGATGTATAAGTTTTTTTCCATTTAGTACTACCCCACAGAAGCTACAAAAGATATTTACAGGTTTCCCAGAAGACAAAATAAGTTAAATTTACTCTGATCTTCAAATTCTAAAAGTTTTCACCCCCGGCTCTTAATGCATTGTGTTTCCTTCTGGAGCATCAGTGAGTGTTTGAACCTTCTGTAATAGCTGCATATGAGTCCCTCAGTTGTCCTCAGTGTGAAAAGATGGATCTCAAAATCATGCAGTCATTGTTGGAAAGGGTTCAAATACAGAAAACTTCTGAAAAACCAAAGAATTTGTGGGACATAAAGGAACAGTGGGCAGTTTAACTTTTCAGGATAAAAAAAGGGACTCATGAACAACTATCACTAAACAAAAAAATACAGCTGTAGTTCATTCAGGTAACAACACAGTAACAACAGGGTCATTTTTATAAATTCAACTATTATTTTCTCTTGTGGACTATATGTAAATGTCTTTAATGTGAAATTATTCAGGTCAGTACTGAAAAAAAAATAACATGCAGTTTGTATTTTGGTAAAATAATTTACATTTTGTAGATTCTGCAAAGGTGTATGTAAACTTTTGACTGTTTGTATAATGCATCATAAAGATAAAAATAATGTATGTTGTAATGCATTATTATTATTTTATAAATAATTGTAACCAAAGTTAAAATTCATTTTAAAATGTGAAGGTTTGTTTATCATGTTTTAACACATTATACTTCTAAAGGTGTAACAATGAACAGAAAAGTATTATAATTGTGCTTATTAATGAGATCATACAATGCATTATACGGTGTGTTACAAGGCATAATTAATGCATTAAAACTACTTTTATAATGCAGTATATTTAAAGGATTCAAGTAAAGTGTTAACAAACAGTTTTTAAAAAAATACTTTGTCTAAACGTTCAATAAACTGCTCCATTATTATTTTTATTATTATTTTTGACTATTACATATGGCAGACTTTAGTGATGGTTATCACCAGAAAATTACTAAATCACACAAACAGTCTATTAAACTCATTTTAGAAATATAAATGTAAAAAAAATAATTTTGGAAAATATAGTTTACCTTCTGATTAATGATCAATATTTTCTGAAGGTTAAAGTAATAGTTAAAGTAAAATAAAAAATCTGTCAACATTTACCCTCAAGTTGTTCCAAACAAAACAAGATATTCTGAAGAACGTTGGTAACCAAACAGTTGATGGCAGCCATTGACTTCTATAGTATGGTAGAAAATACTATGGAAGTCAATGGCTGCCATTAACTTTTTGGTTACCAACATTCTTCAAAACATTTTCTTTTGTGGTCAACAGCAGAAAGAAACACATGCAGGTTTGGAACAACTCAAGGGTGAGTTAAATGATGAAAGAATTGATATTTTTAGGTGAACTATCCCTTTAAGCAATTCCTTTCATTGCCCTTTTGTAGTGATCTGCACATGCTGGTTAAGTAGAGCCAGAGATTTAACAGAAACAGCACAAAATAACAGGCCACAGGACAGTAAAATCACACAGGTAAATAGCAGCACACAAACACCCTGCAGAGAAAAACCTGAACAAATCAGCATCACAAAAACAAAAAACACACTCCAAAACACCTGGCAAGCAGAAGAACTTACTTTGTTGTCTTCGCTGATTCAGCCTCCTGTGAGCGATCTGAAGCAAATAAAAATGATACAGAAAACATTTAATATAACACACTTTCATGCGCAAGAGGTTCTTTTACATTCTCCCGACTGTTTCTTCGCCTCGCAACAATTTAGAACAGAACGAATGTTTGTGCAAATGGTTCATAAAACCATTGTAATGTAAACAGCTGCCCAGAATTAAATGCAACAACTTATGTAAGAATTAATTTATGACTCATTTTGATTATTATCATTATTAAAATAATAATTACACATAATAATAAAATATAAACAAGGAACAAAATAACACTTAAAAGCAATAAAATATTATTTTAAAAATCAATAATAAAATGAAATTAAAAATAGAATAAATATTATAATGAATTCGCACCAAGTTCAGATTCAGTGCCTGTGATTTGGGCCAGGATACGGAACGAGCGGGATTGTGAAGTTCCTGTCCGCGGGCGCCAATCCTCTGTGTCCTCCATGATGCGTTTCCTGCTGGCATCACCGTGAGTCGGGACGTGGTAAAACTCAATGTCCGTCTCTGTGATAGGTTTACGAGGTAATCTACACACACACACACACACACACACACAAAGAGAGATACTGTTTGTCTCTTTTACATGTAATCATACTGCATATCAAATCCACAATTAAGCAACTAGGCATTTGAGAAAGAGCACTGCTGGTTATTCCTTCTTTACCTGTTCATTGCAGGTTTTCTGAAAGAGGCATAAAAAAAGGAATAAGAAAGATTAAACATTTCAATCATTCACTCAGAAGGGTTTTACTGATGGCACACACAATACAGATGTACTCACTTAGACACAACTGGAGGACCACTATGAAACATAAAATAAAAAATGTCATTACATAACGGAAATACTTTTTGAGGCGTTAAATTCAAACGTGGTAAACAGTCACTGTTAATATTGTAAAACATCCCAAGAAAACTATTATTATATTACATTATAGCAGTGGTTAACAAATACGCTACCAGTCAAAAGTTTTTGAACAGTAAGATTTTTCATGTTTTTTAAAAAAGTCTCTTCTGCTCACCAAGGCTGCATTAATTTGATCCAAAGTGCAGCAAAAGCAGTAATATTGTGAAATATTTTTACTATTTAAAATAACTGCTTTCTATGTGAATATATTTTAAAATGTAACTTATTCCTGTGATCAAAGCTACATTTTTAGCATCATTATTCCAGTCTTCAGTGTCACATGATCCTTAAGAAACCATTATAATATGCTGATTTGCTGTTCAAGAAACACATATTATTATTATCAATATTTAAAAAAATATTTTTCTCAGGATTCTTTGATGAATAGAAAGATCCAAAGATCAGAATTGATCTGAAATAAAAAGCTTTTGTAACATTACATACACTACACCATTGAAAAGTTTATTTTATTTACTGTTATTTAACAATGATGCTTTAAATTCATCAAAAACATTTGATGTTACAAAAGATTTATATTTCAGATAAAAACTTTCTATGCGTCAAAGAAACCTAAAAAAATACTCAGCTGTTTTCAACATGATAATAATAATAATAACAACAATTATAATAATAAGTTTTTGGAGCAGCAAATGAGAATATTAGAATGATTACTGAAGGATCTGGACTGGAGTAATGATGCAGAAATTCAGCTTTGAAATCAAACAAATAAATTACATTTTAATATATATTCAAATAGAAAACTGTTATTTTAAATAGTAAATATATATATATATATATACTGTTTTGCTGTACTTTGGATCAAATAAATGCAGGTTTTTATGAGCAATGAGCATAAGAGACTTCTTAAAAAAAACATTAAGCCTTTCCACAGTTTTACTGCAGTGTAACTGTATGCTATTGTCAAATTCAAAAAGCATTATGTTCTTTTAAGGTTCTGAATTGGAAATTTTCTTAAGATTAATCCCAAAAAATTTGTATTTGATTATTCCAGTATTTGATATGGTGACGAAGACTCGATAATCAAATCGACGGAAAACGCTTAAAATCACCACTTTTTGCAGTATTTCAGATAAATAGATAATATTTCACACATAAGAGTTTTAAAACTCCCAAAGAAAATAACAACTCTGTCATTAAAGACCGTTAAAAACGCATGACACCACAAGATGTCGCTGCTGCACATGGCATAAAAACACAAGCAACAGGCTTGTGAAGAAACTCATCTGGACGAAAGTTCGCTTGGACTCAGCGGGACGTCTGAAATCAATCTAATCTCTCTCAAAAATAAAACGTTTCACATCCGGGACGTACTGATCCTACCAAAACCCGTCTGCACCGACACGTACAACATTCATAAGCTGTCAATAAATCAGCGCTGTCTGGCTGAGGAGTCGCGAAGGAACCGTGTGACGAAAGACTGTTGGCAGGGCTCGTTTGCTCACTCGGTGTGTTTGACAAACTGCAGTTAAAACCGCTGACTACCTGACTGACCACTGCGATACAACACGTCACAGATGAAAACATAACATGCATATCGTCAAAACTCACGTCAACACACTCATGCAATGCAAACAGATGAAAAAAATTAAACACAAACCCAAGTTTGCTTTGCTTTACTAGAGTGGGCTCTACTTTAAAAGTCATTACTGTTACATAATCAGCGGCAACACACTAATAAAAATACGTTAATATGTTTATTTTATTTTATTTACGTACCATAGAAGTACAAACGTGTTTTTTCAATTAGCCTACTTTGGAAGCCATGTAAATCCTAGTAGGCAACATGAAGATGGTAACTTTAAGTACGTTATTCATAATACCTGACTGTACAATGAGTGGGAAAAATGACACGTATCATGGTACTACCATGGGTTTTGAATAGCCTATGTACAGTTCAAGTTTACATCCCCCTTTAAGAATCTGCAAAATGTTAATTATTTTAACAAAACAAAAAGGATCATGCAAATGCATGTTACTGATTATTTAGTACTGACCTGAATAAGATATTTCACATAAAAGATGTTTACATGTAGTCCACAAGAGAAAATTATAGCTGAATTTATAAAAATAACTCCCATTCAAAAGTTTATATCCCCTTGATTCTTAATACTGTGTTGTTACCTGAATGATCCACAGCTGTGATTTTTGTATAGTAATAGTTGTTCATAAGTCCCTTGTTTGTCCTAAACAGTTAAACTGCCCACTGTTCCTTTAGGTCCCACAAATTCTTTGGTTTTCCAGCATTTTTGCATATTTGAACCCTTTCCAGCAATGACCGTATGATTTTGAGATCCATCTTTTCACACTGAGGACAACTGAGGGACTCATATGCAACTATTAGAGAAGGTTCAAACGCTCACTGATGCTCCAGAAGGAAAAACCGTGCATACTTTTTGAATTTGAAGATCAGGGTACTTATTTTGTCTTCTGGGAAACATCTCTGAAGGGCAGTACTAAATGAAAAATAATGAAAAATATGATATTTAGGCAAAATAAGAAAAATGTACACATCTCCATTCTGTTCAAAAGTTTTCACCCCAGCTCTTAATGATACGTTTTTTCCTTCTGGTGCATCAGTGAGCATTTGAACCTTCTGTAATACTTGCATATGAGTCCCTCAGTTGTCCTCAGTGTGAAAAGATGGATCTCAAAATTATACAGTCATTGTTGGAAAGGTTTCAAATACACAGAAAATGCTGAAAAACCACAGAATTTTTCTAAAGAACAGCAGGCAGTTTAACTGTTCAGGACAAACAAGGGACTCATAAACAACTATCACTAAACAAAAAAACACAGCTGTGGATCATTCAGGTAACAACAAAGTATTAAGAATCAAGGGTAAGTAAACTTTTGAACAGGGTCATTTTTATAAATTCAACTATTATTTTCTCTTGTGGACTATTTGTAAATGTCTTTTATGTGATGTATCTTATTCAGGTCAGTACTAAATAAACAATAACATGCATTTTGTACGATCCCTCCTATTTTGTTAAAATAATTAACACTTTACATATTCTGAATGTAATTTCAAGACAAGTTTTACTAAATTTAATACTTAGTGGTTTTTCACAGTGAAAGAAAAGCAAAGCACTCTCAATGTTGAGATTACATGAGGGAATTCTCAAAAAGCAATGCTTTCACTACAAATCACGACAATATTTACAGCACACACACACACACACACACACACACACACACACACAATGAAAGAAGCATCAATATGGTACTGACTTTGTGGCTGGAGTCCCCTGCAGAAAAGCACATGGAGGAGAAAACAACCATTAAACACACAATCATCTTATCACTGGCTGAATATACGTTAACACCGATTCCTGAAGCCCTCTGAGACAGACCAACAGCTAAAAACACACACACAATAAAGTTACTTAGTTACTGTTTTGGTGTACTGGAGTGGTGTGAATTACTCGTGGATTATTATAATGTTTGTATCAACTGTTTAGGCTCTCATTCTGACGGCACCCATTCACTGCAGATGATCAATTGCTGAGCAAATGATGTAATGCTATGTTTCTCCAAATCTGCTCTGATGAAGAAACAAGGGTGAACTCTGCTTTAAAAACTATATCAGCGGCAGAGAAAAACAAACTTAATCCAGAAGAATTCTTTCCATTCAAACAAAATACAGTATCCAGAACCAGTTGCACACAGGGCTGCATTAAGAAGGAATATGTTTTCTCAACAATTGCCTATAAAAATCATAGAAACAGGGCTGGCACTGATTTGACTCTATAATGTACAGCTGTATGAGGATAATGAGGAGGATTTATCAGAGTTTATGAGAGAGGGAGGATAAAAACCATTAGATGAGCATGCAGTATGACGAGAAGCATTTGGTTTTCATCAGTTTTCTCTCCCGCATCTATAATATTTTCCTCTTTCTCTTGCTTTCTCTGCAGGCATCTAACAAATATTATGTTCAGAATGAAATTCTAGCAAACTCTGCCGTACATACTGCATATTTTGGCACTCGTAGCATGCACACTATGTACACATACTGCAAAAATAGCATCATGACTAGTATAAGTAAACACTTAATGAGAAGCAGAATGAGTTTATTGGGTGATTAAACTCTAATCTGCGCTGATATCAGGCTAATATTATACTATTAAAGTTATTTGCACACAGAAACAAACAAAATGCATCACAACAAACACGCTGATCTGATGAGATGCATGTGTGCATCAGCACGTGTAACTAGACACGTAGTTCTTCTGCGTAATAATTTCAATCAGCACTTTAAAACCATCATTAAAATATGAAACCCAGAAAGGGAGGTTTGCACACACACAAAATACATCTGAGCTTCCCCTGGGACACTATCCAAGGGAGAGCCCACTTACACACACACCAAAACACACAACAGATAGCGTTACACAGAGCTAAATATACACGCACACATCAGAGCCTCTGACACCGGCCCGTAAATGAACAGAATCTCACATACGTCACTGTGCGAAAAGAGATACAGAGAGATGCTGCCAGTGTCTCCTCTGACATATGAAAGAAAATTCTGGAATATTAGTGACGCAGAGATACAAACAAAAACTAATTTGAAAGTATATAGTATATAAAATGTATTTACGCTGAACAAAATTATAAACACAACACTTTTTTCATGAGAACTCAAAGATCTAAGACTTTTTCTATGTACACAAATTTGTCTACATCTGTGTTAGTGAGCACTTCTCCTTTGCCGAGATAATCCATCCACCTCACAGGTGTGGCATATCAAGATGCTGATTAGACAGCATGATTATTGCACAGGTGTGCCTTAGGCTGGTCACAATAAAAGCCCAGGACCTCCACATCCAGCATCTTCACCTCCAAGATCGTCTGAGACCAGCCACCCGGACAGCTGCTGCAACAATCAGTTTGCATAACCAAAGAATTTCTGCACAAACTGTCAGAAACTGTCTCAGGGAAGCTCATCTGCATGCTTGTTGTCCTCATTGAGGGCTCGACCTGACTGCAGTTCATCATAGGCCTATTTCACAACATGATGTAGGCAAACAGGAAGTAGGGGAAAAAAATTTCCGGTGAAAGCGCTAGCTTCATTCGCTTACCGAACAATGACGGAGACCGAAAGTAATCAGTTGTGTATTGTGTCTTTGTGTTCTAATTCAAAGAAAAAGCAACCTTACTTGTCATTCATAATTTTAAAAAGCGTTACGGAGAGAAGAGGGGGCGACATTTACTGTGAGGAAAAGAGTCCGGTCTAGGGATGCTCATTTTAACCAATCGACTGAAAGAATTTTGACCGATTAATACAATCAATTAAACGGTTTAAAAGGTCATTTAATTTTCCCCCCAGTAATTTATCAAAATATTTTAAAATGTTTGCTGGATGGTTAAAATAAAGACTAAAACTGCATTTTTGAGAGAGAAAAAAAAGATAAATAGTCATACAGATAATCGAAACTATAAATGGTTTGCGTACATTCAATTTGTGTACATTCACAATTAAAAAAATATTTGTGCTTTTTAAAATAAAGAAAAATAGGATGAAATTAACCAAAACTGGATATATAGCTCCTTATTACACAGGTTTTTTTGAATGGCTAGATTCAAAGCCATTTTGTTATCAGAAAATGTATTATTCAACTCAATCCTGTATGTATTTCCTCAAGCTGATGTGGTTTTTCATGCTTTCTTAACGACCTATAACATCTGGCCCTAATTAATTACCACTTTCCCTGCAATAATATTTGAGACTGAAGTGTCTAAACACATGCGCACACACATAGTTAACAAGAAATTATTTTTTTATTAAACAGCTTTCATCCATAGATCATCTATAAAAGTAAGTGAATTTGCAAATCAGTATGGCAAATGGCTCATTATGCATACCTTGATAATCAAAAATAAATTGCTAAAAAAAAGTATTTGTAGTCTTTGTCCAATTTGGATCTCTTCACATCTCCCTGGAAATTCTCAACAAAATGGACAACATCTGCAATTCTGACTTTTGGCAGATAATTTGACGACTGGGAGAAAACAAGCTGTTCGCAACTCATTATTTTAATAAATGGCGACCGTAGCGGTGGTGCGACCGGAAGTACTGCTTCCCTATAGACAGATTTGTGAACAATATTTGAGAGAAATTGGTCTTTTGTGTACATAGAAAATGTCTATGGGGCAAAAACAAAAGTGTTGCGTTTATAATTTTGTTCAGTGTAATTAAACTAAATGTAAAAATTACAGATGTACTTTGGTTGGGCTTAAAAGTTGGCATGACTTCTGACAACTAAATATGATGTCCTGCCAAGTTTTCAAAACTCACCTGTTGTGTGCTTATGGTCTAATCCAACCAGCTGAAGTGTGTTTGGACTAAACCACATTACAGAAAAGGTGGGGAGGGACATCATGGAAACCAACTAAACACTAAATACAGTTTTATACTCAAAATGTTATGTTTTGGTCTCAGTGACAGAGTCTGCTGTTGGCAGTATGTTCAACAGGAGGTGATAGAGTTCAAAGGTGGGTTTTGGAAGTAAAAATGCAATTCAAACTATTTTTAGTTACTAGTTTTTTTCAAACTATTTTTAGTTTGAACATCCGTACATTTTAAGACAGACTGACAATGTGCTCTGAGGTTGTTAAAATTAGTATATGCATTCAAAATTATAAACTGTAGGCCGTAATTTAGTTCACATTAATGAAATAAGTCTAGTGCGGAGTTGAATTGCAATTATATTATGATTATTATTATGTTGTAAAGTGTGGTTTGAACTGCAATACAGAATTTTAAAAAAATTCTCATATGTGATTTTAACCTGTTCTGGACAGTTATATATTAGTATAAAGTTTTTGTAATTTTGCTATGCGTTTTTGTCATTCTCATTACTTTTAGTTTCGTTTTTTTTTTTATATAGTTTTTATTCCATTTTATAAGATTTATTTATAAGAAATGAGAAATGCATCCTTGGCAACCAGCAGAAATAAAAGAAGTTTATTTTTTTATTTTTATTATTGTATTTTACTTCAAGCCACAAACAAGGTTCGTACACTGTAAAATTAAATTCCATTCCAAGTTCCTTTTCAAATCAAACGATTCACGGTAAGCAATCCAATTGGAGCGCTTTGAAACAGTGAATCATTTTGCAACGCAATGGTTAAACTGAGTTTAAGTTTCGAAAAGCTCCATTTCACCCATCCCTACATGCTTTTTAAAATCATTACAAGCAATATTGAAATTCGAAAATGAAAGGCTCTTTTAATTTGATCTGTTTTTTGCAAGTGAATTGCTTGAAATAAATGACTGAAGTCACAAGTTTGAAGCAATCTGATTGGTTCCGGCTTAAAAGACCTAAATTTATTTGGTTCACCTGTTCCTCTTTTTGCATCTTCAGCCATGCTTACATGACACTGTCAGTGTTACTACTACTACTACTGCTTAGCTCAACTTTTTTCTGACGTTAACTGAAATAAACGAAAAAGGTATGATGTTTTTGAATAGTGTGAATTTTGCGTGAAAAGGTATGTGCTTATTGGCAAAATAAACACTTATTTCATAGATACATTGTTTTAAGGCCTTAAATTTCAAATTTAAATACTTTAAGCACCTTGTACGAACCCTGAACAAAACCATTTTCTCTGGTTTTTGTTTAAAGTAAAGCATAATAACTGTGATATTCAGCTGGTATAGAAAGACGAACCAGGTGGTCTCCCAATCTGACTGGCTGAAAAATGCAGAAATCCTCTCTAAACCAGTCAACAGACCATCTCCAACTGATTTGTTTACATCATTAAATTTCTTAATTCCCTTATATTGAAAGTACACAGCCTTGTCCCTTTTGTCTTTATATAACAATGTTCTAAAATCTTTTAGCTTCAAATTAAATGCTGCAATTTTGTGTGTCATCTCAGAGCTGGAAGGTTTAGTTTTTTCTGAAATACACAAACTGGAAACAAGCTTCCAGAACCCAGGCCATTTAAAAAACTGTAGAGGTCTATGTTTATGGGGAGGGTGGGGCATTGAAGTGTCAATCAAACTCTTACCCATTCAGCTGAGAGCTTTCACCCTGGCTTTCCAGCAGGCCCCGCCTTTGTCCCATGGCAACCTCACAGGCATTCTCATTGGAGTAGAGATTGATGGGGGTGTTATACACTGAAGGGCGGGGCACCGCCGGTAGATGATTGGGTGAGCCATCAGTAGGAGTGGGCGGAGCCTGTGGATTAGGGTTTTGAGCTGAGGAGGCGGGTGCAAAAGCAGACGCGGCGGAGGGAATGCAGGCTATGTGTGGTGACCCCGCCCCTCCAAATGGACGAGCGCTCCTATTGGAGGATGAAGTGATGTGGGTGGAGTTTGTGATGTCAGAGGATGATGGAATGGAGGTTGTCATGGGAACGGGTTTGATGATTTCCACAGAATCATCCTAAACACGGAGGAAAGCACATGCAGGACTCAAACAAAACGACAACAGCAACTCAACAAATCAACAACAAATGGGTTATTCAACAGAAGCTGTTGACTAGACCACTGGAAACCTAAATAATGTGCGTCAATATGTTCAGAATGGAACACAAGCTGACTGCTTACTAAATACTGAATAGTATATACTATTTTAGAAAAAAGCATGCAAAACAGAACAGATTATATGACCGTATGAATTATTTTAAAAACACAATTTGACCACTTTAACTGACTCAAAGTAATGTTATTTAGGGGATTTTTTTAGTAGTTTTGTTGTCTGTTTTTGTCATTTTTCTTAGTTTTTTAATGTCTATATATAGTTTACATACATTTTCATTTCATGTTTAGTTTTAGTTATTTTAGTAAATTTAGTAATCAAGTTAAACTAAATGAAAATGAGAACCTCTGCTTTGGCAACTTAACTGTAAAAAAAAAATAACTTTGTGATGCCTTAAAATTTTAAGTTTACTCAACTCAAATATCTACCTTTTCATGTAGTACAATTTTCATGTTGACTAAAAATTTTAAGGCAACACAAACACTTGAAGTTGAAACTACAGTATAGCTGAAATAAAATATGTTTTTAATATTAGTGTGTATTTTAAAGCATGTCTAGAATGGCATACAACATACTACTTTTTGAAATAAAGCAGTATGAAGCATGTACAGTATACTGACAAAATTTCAACAGTATACTTGACTATTTACAATAAGATGAACAACATTAACCATTGATTTTTTTTTAACATCTCTGTTTTGACTCATTATTTTGATGAGCCAAAGGCAATTTAACATAAAAATACATTCCTGTAGCTTTAAACAGTAAAACATAGTGCTTGAAATGCCACTGGCGTGGGTTCGATCTCAGGGAATGCATGAACTGAATGCATCAACTGTGAATACACAGTTGAAGTCAAAGGTTTACATATACCTTGCAGAATCTGTAAAATGTTAATTATTTTACCAAAATAAGAGGGATCATACAAAATGCATGTTATTTTTTATTTAGTACTGACCTGATATAAGATATTTCACAAGAGAACATATTAATAATAGTTGAATTTATAAAAATTACCCTGTTCAACAGATAGTTGTTCATGAGTTAAACTGCCCGCCGTTCTTCAGAAAAGTCCTTCAGCTCCCACAGATTCTGTGGTTTTTCAGCATTTTTGTGCATTTGAAACTTTTCCAACAATGACTGTATGATATTGAGATCCATCTTTTCACACTGAGGACAACTGAGGGACTCATATGCAACTATTACAAAATGTTCAAACGCTCACTGATGCTCCAGAAGGAAACACAATGCATTAAGAGTCGGGGGTGAAAACTTTTGAGACAGAACAGAATGAGGATGAGTACATTTTTCTTATTTTGCCTAAATATCTTTTTTTTTTTTATTTAGTACTGCCCTTCAGAGGCTACACAAGAAGACAAAATAAATTACATTTACAGTGATCTTCAAATTTAAAGTTTTCTCCCCCCATCTCTTAATGTACGGTTTTTCCTTCTGGAGCATCAGTGAATGTTTGACCTTCCGTAATAGTTGCATATGAGTCCCTCAATTGTCCTCGGCATTGTTGAAAAGGGTTCAAATACACAAAAAAGCTTGAAAACCAAAGAATTTGTAGGACCTGAAGGATTTTTTTGGAAGAACAGCAGGCAGTTTAACTTTTCAGGACAAACAAGGGACTCATGAACAACTATCACGAAACAAAAATCACAGCTGTGAATCATTCAGGTAACAACACAGTATTAAGAATCAAGGGGATGTCAACTTTTGAACAAGGTCATTTTTATAAATTCAACTATAATTTTCTATTTTGGACTATATGTAAACAAATTTTATATCAAATATCTTATTCAGGTCAGGACTAAATAAAAAAAACATGCATTTTATATGATCCCTCTTATTTTGGTAAAACAATTAACATTTTGCAGATTCTGCAAGGTATATATAAACGTTTGACTTCAACTGTATAGCTTGAATGCAATGCAATTCGCGTTGGATAAAATCATCTGCCAAATGCATAAATGAGATTATAACAATACTGCTACTTACTAAATTAAACATAATCATAATCAGGTACATGCTGTAGTCCACTGAGCTGCATACCGTTTCACATACTGGTAATATTTTTTAAACGTAACAGGTAGTATACAGTATTAAATGTTCAGTATGCAGTGTTCTAGTATTCGATTCTGAACACCAACTTGTGAGCATGTGAGCATTTCAAGACAGCACACTTCTGCTACAAACATGCAAAACTAAAACTCACACATACATATAGAGCTGTGTGTCTGTCTCAGAGGGGAATAATGACATATACACACACAATCCATTCACAATGCTCCAGTTGAGTGCTCTGGCTGGCTGTATGTGTGTGTAAATCTCATACCTTTGGTGCCACATCTGGTTTTGGAAGACTGGAAGCTCTGTTGGAACACAAACAATGGACAAAAACATTAATGACTCTGCTGTAACCACATCTAGAGCTGGCAGTGGCAATAAATAAGGAACATCTAACTGTGGTTTGCAGCAAAATCATAGGCCTGTATTCATAATAACACCGAACAACCGCATGGAAGTTTGTTGAACAGTTCTGAATTTGTTTCGCCTGCAAGGGATAACAGAATTTGGTTTGTATTCTAAAGAGACCAGGTCAGGTTTGGCTTTAAACTAGTGCAGTGGTGGTCAAAAATGTGGAATTATTACAATTCTTGGAGAGTGTGTCTTTTATGGTAATCAAGGCTGCACTTATTTGATGAAAAATACAGTGCAAATAGTAATACTGTGAAATATTATTCAAATGCAAAATAAATTCTTTCTATTTAAATATATTTTGAAATGTATTTTATTCCTGTGACACAAAGCTGAATTTTCAGCACCATTACTGCACTCTTCAGTGTCACATGATCCTTCAGAAATAATTCTAATATGTTAATTTGCTGCTCAATTATTGATAATGGTTCTTATTAGTAGAAATTATTGTTAACTAAAATGAATTTTTAATCTATTAAAGTTTGCTGCTTAATATTTTTGCGGAAACCGTGACACAATTTTTCAGAATTCTTCGAAAAATAGAATATTCAATGTCTTTATTGTCACTTTTGAATAGTTTCCAACATTGATTATAATCATAAATGTTTCCTTCAACAGCAAATCAGCATATCAGAATGATTTCTGAAGGATCATGTGACATTGTAGACTGGAGTAATGATTCTGAAAATTCAGCTTTGCATCACACAAATAAATTACATTTTAAAATATCTTAAAATGGAAAATTGTTATTTCAAATTGTAATAATATTTCACATTATTACAGTTTTACTGTATTTTTGATCAAATAAATGCAGACTTGGTGAGCAAAAAAGACTTCTTTTATTCAAAAACATTTAAAAAAATGTAATTATTTAGAATTAATTATAATAGAACATTCAAAAGAACAGCAATTATTTGAAACAGAAATCTTTTGTAACATTATAAATGCCTTTTAGTGTCACTTTTGAATGGTAGTGTATCACTATTTCCAGCAAAGCTGTTTTCAACATTGATTATAATCAGAAATGATTCCTTAAACAGCAAATCAGCATATCAGAATGATTTCTGAAGGATCATGTGACACTGAAGACTGGAGTAATGATGCTGAAAATTCAGCTTTGCATCACACAAATAAATTACATTCTAAAATATCTTCAAATGGAAAATTGTTATTCTAAATTGTAATAATATTTCACATTATTCCTGTTTTTACTGTATTTTTCATCAAATAAATGCAGCCTTGGTGAGCAAAAGAGACTTCTTTCATTCAAAACCATTTAAAAAACCTTAATTATCTTAATTATTTAGAATTAATTATAATATAATATTCAAAACAACAGCAATTTTTAGAAACAGAAATCTTTTGTAATATTATAAATGCCTTTAGTGTCACTTTTGAACGGAGGTGTATCACTATTTCCAGCCAAACTGTTTTTTACCATTGATTATAATCAGAAATGTTTCCTTAAACAGCAAATCAGCATATCAGAATGATTTCTGAAGGATCATGTGACACTGAAGACTGGAGTAATGATGCTGGAAATTCAGCTTTGCATCACATAAATAAATTACATTTTAAAATATTTAAAATGGAAAACTGTTATTTTAAATTGTAAAAAAACATTTAAAAAAATTCATTATTTAGAATTAGTTATAACAGAATATTCAAAACAACAGCAATTTTTTGAAACAGAAATCTTTTGTAACATTATAAATGCCTTTAGTGTCACTTTTGAATGGAGGTATATCACTATTTTCAGCAAAACTGTTTTTTAACATTGATTATAATCAGAAATGTTTGCTTAAACAGCAAATCAGCATATCAGAATGATTTCTGAAGGATCATGTGACACTGAAGACTGGAGTAATGATGCTGTAAATTCAGCTTTGCATCACACAAATAAATTACAATTCAAATGGAAAATTGTTATTTTAAATTGTAATAATATTTCACGTTATTACTGTTTTAATCAAATAAATGCAGCCTCGGTGAGCAAAAGAGACGTCTTTCATTCAAAAACATTCGAAAAATCTTTATTATTCCAAACTTCTGACCGAAAGTATATGACATGGTGTGTTAATAAACTTAAACTATGGTTTGACAGCAAGCGATACTGTTGCTCTGCATGCGTGTGTGTGGCGCTGGCAGGGCACTTGAGTATCAGTTACCCTCTCCGAATCTGAACTCAAGACCTTCTAGAACAATCTGACACATCTCTTTTTTTTTTTTTTTTTATTTATAAATCATTTTGACCTTTAACGATGTTCCCAAAGGGAAGTATTATTCAATTTAGCTTCTGGGCACAGTTTTGTCCCTAAAATTAATCCACACACATCTTGAAAGAGTGTAGATGAGAGTGTTATATAACAGGAGTTGTAAGCATTTGCTCCTACGTGTGGAGCCTCTACATCTTTGTTTCTATGTAAACACAAACACACAAAACAGACACACACACAAATAAACACGTGACCATCATGAGTTCATTAAAAGGCTGCGTATCCCTCCGCGGAGGTCTTTCCAGCGGGTCGGGTCGGGTTTAGCGCTGTTGATCCAGTCAGACGAACATGAGCGCTTGCGCTGCTCCAGTTATGAGCTAATAATCTGTTCTCAGTACACTCTATATAGACTCACAAGACTCAGAAGACCAAAGAACAACGCCAGAGAAAGAGAGAGAAACTAGCATGATACTTTGTAAACTGAATCCTTTTTATTAAATGCATTGATTTCCCTGTGGTATTTAATGAGATTGGATATGTCATCTTTAAATATCCTTCCAGCAAAAGTCTAACTAAATCACAAATTAGACTATTTTAAGGAGCCATTATCTTGTATGGAATGAAATAAGCAAGTCAAATTAAACCCAGATATTAAAATAGCCTTTTTTAGAACAGCACATCAGTTTTACACATCTCATTTTGTTATCTATTGTTAAAAACGCCACAGAACATAAACATCATGAACTGGCTCTGAATATTTTGGGGTCAGTATGTTTTTTTTATTTTGTTTTGGGGTTTTTTTAAGAAATTGATACTTTCATTTAGCAAGGGCGCAGTAAATTGATCAAAAGTGACAGTAAAGACAATTGTAATGTTGCAAAGCTTTCCATTTTAAATAAATGCCGTTCACATGAACTTTGTATATTAAGCTGGGCAACTGTTTGTAACATTATAATAATCAAAAATCTGTCTTGAGCAGCAAATTAGCATATTAGAAAGATTTCTGAAGGATCATGTGACACTGAAGACTGAAGTAATGATGCTGAAAATTCAGCTTTGCATCACAGAAATAAATTAGGTTTTAAAATATATTCAAATAGAAAATAGTTATTTGAAACTATAATAATATTTCACAATTTTACTGTTTTTACTGTAATTTTGATCAAATAAATGTAGCCTTGGGAGCAGAAGAGACGTCTTTTAAAAATAATATTTACAAAAAATTATAATACCGAAAACTTTTGAACACTAGTGTAATTGGCAGAAGTTATTTACAGATGCAAAGATTAATAACTACCATAGAATATTTATAGATCATTTGTGGATAATTATTTATACTTCAATCTGCCTGAGAAATGACGTCAAAAGACTATAAAAATGAACTGCGTCAGCATCACTTAGATTCTTAGAACATTCTGTCATACTATTTTAATGACAGAGAAAGACAGACAGAACACACACACACATAATTACAAAACCCTGCAATGAGAGTAAGCCTTAAATTACATGCAGAACTGTTTATTAAGTTAATAGTATTTAATTGACAAACAAAGAAGGCCATTCTTACATTTTTAAACTCCTTAAACTCATTATACTACACTTAAAAATGAACAGCTTTGTGTGTGTGTGTGTGTGTGTGTGTGTGTGTGTGTGTGTGTGTGTGTGTGTGTGTGTGCGCGTGTGTTCAGACAGAAACATACAGTATTCCCAGCAGATGGAAACATTCTCAGTACTTTGGCTTTGATATTCTAAAATTCTGTTCTGTAGATCCAGGCAGAAGTTCCTATGGGATTTTTTTCACCTTATATCAACCGCTAAGTGAATATCGTAAGTCTGATCACTTATATTTTCCGAAACATAAACAGTGCAAGATGGTGTACATCTGCTCTACGGTGATGTCATACTACTCTCTCAGAGCATCTGTTTGACGTCTCATTTATATCTCACGGCGGACAACTCAATGATTTCCCTTCATTAATAACCAAAACTCTTTCAAACTCCAACTCCACTTTCCTGTTCTGCTATAGTGAGTGAATGAATGTTTGTGTCTGGGTTAGAAAACTCATTACAAACAACCCACAGCTGGTTATTTATTCTGAACATTTTTTATTTTAATTTGGCATATGGGTTATCTTGCAATGGTAACAAGCTTTCATGGTTGCCAGATTTCAAGAATTTAAATCCCCCATTCAGCTTTTTTTTTTTTAGAAATCAATACATATGCGACCTTGGACCACATAACCAGTCTTAAGTAGCACAGGTATTTTGGCAATAGCTAAAAATCATTGTATGAATCAAAATTATTGACTTTTCTTCTATGCCAAAAACCATTAGGATATTAAGTAAAGATCATGTTCCATGAAGATATTTTGTAATTTTCCTACCATAAATATATCAAAACTTAATTTTTAATTTGTAATATGCATTGCTAAGAACTTCATTTGGACAACTTTAAAGCCAAGTTTAATTTTCTCAGTATTTAGATTTTTCTGCACCCTCAGATTCCAGATTTTCAAACAGTTTTATCTCAGCCAAATATTGTCATATCCTAACTAGCTTATTTATTCAAGTTTCAGATGATGTATAAATCTCAATTTCCAAAAATTGACCTTAATGACTGGTTTTGTGGTCCAGGGTCACATATTATGTCCAGTGTTTACGTATTTTTCCCAACCTGACAACCATGTGCACATTATGGAAACGCTATGGAAAAAACACTGATGAACAGAAAACATACAAGTTGCAGTTCAGCGATCTCTATTTGGGATATTCTGTCTTAACAAAAATATAATAGCAGTTGCTTTAGTTTTGTGCTTTTATTAACAGTGCTCAAAAATGGCCTGAAGTTCACTCTTAAAAATGAACGCTCAAATTACAACCAGAAATGGTTTTCTAAACAACTAGGAAACTTTACCATCTATATACTGGTTCTTTAAAGAACCTAGAAACCAGTAGGCAGATCTAAAAACCAAAATAAAAACATCAAGAATTTTCTTCAAAGAATCATACATATGTGACCCTGAACCACAAAACCTCTTAAGTAGCACAGGGTATATATGTAGCAATAGCCAAAAATACATTGTATGGGATTTTTATGCTAAAAATCATTAGTATATTAAGTAACGATCATGAAGATTTTTTGTTAATTTTCTACCGTAAATATATAAAACTTAATTTAAACTTAATTTATTTATTAATTTTTGCTGCAACTTTTTTTTCAATATTTAGATTTTTTTTTTGCACTCTCAGATTCCAGATTTACAAATATTTGTATCTCAATCAAATATTGTATATCCTAACAAACCAGACATCAATGGAGAGCGTATTTATTCAGCTTTCAGATTAAAAAAATTGACACATGTGACTGATTTTGTGGTCCAGGGTCACATATACAGTTTTATGGGAACCTGTTGCAACTCCATTTAGTTTTTAAAGCAACACTTCATCCGAAAATAAATATTATGCCATCATGTACACTTTTTTTTATATATTTTGTAATTTTGGACCTACTTACATTGAAAATTGGACATTATATCCCCTTGTAGACCGTAGTTTTCCACAGACGAAAGTCATGTGACGGGGGTGTGCAAAAAATGACAGAAATTTGATTTCTGGGTGAACTGTTCCTTTAAGATGCTATGTTGAAATCAGAAATTACTATATCAGTAATTCATCAAGAGAGCAAAAGGACATAAAGGAGGGTCATTATTATACTCTTTTCAAGCACGAAACCACAAAATATTACAATTTCTGCTCATCAGAATAATCTGAGGGTGGAAATTTCATTATGCTTTGAACTCTCTTCCAAATGTTGATTTTTATCCTCCTGCATCTCGCTAATGGAAAATGGGATTTTATCCAGCTGTGATATCCTGTAAACGCCAACACACAGATCCAGGGATGTGCTGAAGTGCAGGACAGTGTGTGTTGTTCTGGTCAAACAGGCTTCAGCTTACACTTTCAGGCAGTTATGAGCTCAGGATGCACACAGAGTTTAGAGATAACAGTGCAGGTTTAAAGAGTCATTTTAATGCTTTGAGAGCAGCCATGAGAGAAAAAACACACATGGCATATAAATCATGTTCATGTGAGGGCAAACTGACCATCTAAAACAGTCTAGAGCAGAGAGGAAATGCAGATTTTGCTACAGATGAAAGACCTGTCTTTTTCTTGTTCACACTACCTCACATTAGAGGCTTGTGCAATCCTGGTTTGTAAACAAGACCTAATATCATCAAATTTTAAAACTAAACCTGTCTGATTTCTTGTATGAGCAAGGAATTGCAGATTGCACAGTGACTAAGCTCGAAACAGCAAAATATACTCTTACCAGGGATTTTTAAATTAGGGTCTGTGGTCTGTGCAAGGGTTGCTGAAAGGTCAGTATACAAATGAATTAGCCAAAATGAGCAGTACGCTGCACAAAAATTGTTTCTTTTTTAGTATTCTTGTTTTGTTTGCAATACAAATACCTAAAAACTCTTAAATCAAGACACATTTAGTTTACTTAAGCCTTAATGATTTATTCTGATCATTTTGACCAGAAGAGGATTTTCTTTTTCCCGAAAATGCTGGTAAATGTTATTGCATTGGATTAAAATTTAGTGACTATGCTCATATAGTGTATCACAGATTCCCAAAAAAATGATACTTTTTGTACCTTTAAGAATTTTTTCCCCTATTTTGTTATACTTGTGGTTTTCCTGCTGAAAAATGACCAGCCTACAAAATATTTACTGTAAATCTCTCATTATGCGCTAAATCTGAAAATGATTGATCGTAGAGCTTACAAAGCTTTTGAGTAAATACTGCCAAAATTACCCACAAATGTTTTTTCCCCCCAAGTTTCAAAAAGAAATACAAAATCTGTGCTGGTTGAAAGCAAAAAAAATTGACAAAAAATACTGAATGCAAGATTCAGTGATAATATATCATAAAATAGCAGTATTTTTTTGCGATATGAAATTTAAATAGGTATAGATTCTATGTACACTTGTACATTTTATGCTATATATATTATTTATTTAAAATAGTGGCAATTATCTGCACCTCGATATTGTAGTACATTATAAAACAGTATGCAATAATAACATATTGAGTGTAAATTATCATTTTAGTTCAGATTATCAAATGGATGCCACCTTATTGTAACAATAAAGCCCTCCCTATACCTACCCTAACCCTACCCAATACTTTATTTTCAACTTTATGGAAAATAAAGTTTACAGTTAGTGTAAATAGCTTCTGCCAACAAGGCTATTTCCAATTATAAAAGGCCAGTTTTTTTTAGCAGGAATACTAAATTAGACAAAGATCATCTGAAAAGTCAGACTTTTCTGAAAAATGTATCAAAATAAAGTTTATGCTTAAAGAACAAGAAAAAAAAATCTGTCAGCAGGGTAATGAAAATAATCTTGGTGTTGCTTTCTGAACCCACTGGTAGACATTTTTCTTGTTTTAAGGGTAAACTCACTTAATTTCTTCTTATCTTAAGATACTGAGCCATTTTGCTTTAAGTAAATGTATCTTGAAGTAAGAATGTTTAGATATTGGTACTGGATAATTAGACAAAAATACTGAGAAGGATATTTTGTCTTGCAGTGTATACAAGAAGCCGAAGACTGTATCCCACAATGCAATGTACACTCACACAATTTAACATGCAAATGATGTTTAAAGTGTTTATCATGAAGTAAATGTATACTGTTTCACTTATTCTTTAAAAAAAAATCACTAGTATGCAGTATATACAGTGTGTACTGCACAGAAAGCAATTATTCCACTTTTAACGTGCACACAGAAAATGAGTCACATTAACATTCTAAATAAACAATACAGTACATATTAAAATGCAAGCTGATCTCAAGATCTGGCATCTTTTGCTGGCTCTGTCTCTCTGTTTCTTATTGTTTACAAATTTAGCTAATGAAATATCAGTTAGAAGACGAATTACAGAGAAACATTGTGTTCTCTCTGCATCTGAGTCCAAATGTCCAAACTGTTTTTCTTTCAGAATGATGTTTCATGCATTTGGGACAAAAGAGTGTTAACAGTCCAAATTCAGATATGCAATAGACAAAATCAAGTACATCTGGCGAGAAAGTCACTTAAGAGGAACTTTACGACATTTATAATAATGATAAAATAAATGCACAGGATTATTACCACTTCATTCATCCATTATTGTCCGTGCTGATTGTTATGACAATAAATACATGCACAAACATTTGATATTCTGTGTGCTATTTATATAATTTTGATAGAATTTTCCCAGATTCATCTAATACAAATTAAAGATGTCCACAACGTACCACACTATAAGCAAAATGAATTTTCAAACTTGTAAATAAAACAAATATTAGTACATTTTACAAGAAAATACTATTACTATTATTTTATTTTCCTACTTTGTATGTTTCTAAACTGATTTTTTTTTTTTTTTTTTCAGAGTAGAATTATTTTTTTATAATAAATAAGAGTACAGTTGAGGTCAAAAGTTTACACCCCCCTTTCAGAATCTGCAAAATGTTAATTATTTTAACAAAACAAGAGGGATCATACAAAATGCATTTTATTGTTTATTTGGTACTGACCTAAATAAAATATTTCACATACAAGATGTTTACATATAGTCCACAAGAGAAAATAATAGTTTAATTTATTTGGTTTTCAAGCATTTTGTGTATTTGAACCCTTTCTAACAATGACTGTATGATTTTGAGATCCATCTCTTCACATTGAGGACACCTGAGGGACTCATGTGCAACTATTACAGAAGGTTCGAACACTCACTGATGCTCCAGAAGGAAACACAATGCATTAAGAAAACTTTTTAATTTGAAGATTAGGGTAAATGAAACTTATTTTGTCTTCTGGGAAACAACCTTTTGTAGCCTTAAAAGGGCAGTACTAAATGAAAAAAAAAATAAAAAATGTACACATCTTCATTCTGTTCAAAAGTTTTCACCCCCTGCTTTTAATGTATTGTTTTTCCTTTTGAAGCATCAGTGAGCGTTTGAACTTTCTGTAATAGTTGCATATGTGTCCCTCAGGTGTCCTCAGCATGAAAAAAGATGGATCTCAAAATCATACAGTCATTATTGGAAAGGGATCAAATACACAAAAATGCTTGAAAGTGTCTGGTCATCTTCAATTTGTATCAGATGTTACATTAAAATTATATTAAATAAAAAAATGCAATATGTTACAGACACGAAAGCAGAAAATAAGCAAAAAAGTAAAGACAGTCCTAATGTATAATGAAGACCGTCTCTTTTCGTCTCTTTCTGGGGATGTGAACGTCTTGGTTACGTATGGTAACCCTCGTTCCCTGATGGAGGGAACGGAGACGTTGTGTCGAAGTGACGACTAGGGGTCGCTCTTGAGAGCCCGAACACCTCTGACAGCTTTGAGAAAAGGCCAATGAAATTGGTACGCAGTATTTGCATAGCCCGCTCCGCCCCGGAGATCCGGGCATAAGAGGGGGGGGCTAGGCAACACTCATTGTTCTGATCTGAGGAGCCGAAGCACCCGGCTACACTCAGAGGCGGTCCGAGGTTGTGGCAAGGGGGACACAACGTCTCCGTTCCCTCCATCAGGGAACGAGGGTTACCATACGTAACCAAGACGTTCCCCGTCTGTCGTTCACGTTCGACGTTGTGTCGAAGTGACGACTAGGGGTCCCAGTTGAAAACGCCACAACCAGCGGACCGCGTCACGAGTGCATGGAGTGCAAATATTAACAGGTCTTGCGTGTTAGATAAATGTCACTCACCTCTACGTGACCTTCCAATGCCCAAGAGCTTCAGCCAGCCTTTCCTCACCTTTGGTTGAACATCTTGGAGAACATTGGGCCAGTGTCCGTCCTCCCCGGGGGGGGGATGGGCACTACGGAGACCACACCCTGCCCGGAGGGAGGTATTTGTGTGGAGAATACACTTGAGGGCTCGCACTAGGGGAGCACAACAAGGGGACGATCCTGAGGCAGGCTCCGCATGAGGAGAGACTGCTGAGCTCAGGGTCGGAGACAAGTTTTGTCTTAAGGGAAACACCGCATCTCTGGGAGTATAGGTGGAGATACACACATGGGGCCGCATTAGGAGCCACTACATGTGGGGCACCAACCTAATATGAGAGTTCACAAGAGGCAACCTAACCTCATATTAGATTCTGATAGCTAGTTCCTCCGCTGAACATAGCTACGTTGCGGGTGCAACATGATGGAAATTGTCGTTCAGGGTTCACGCCAGGAAACTTACTGAACTGGGGAAGCGTCATCACCCGTGGGGAACGACGCTTCAGCAAGCTTCTACACCGTGTCAGCTTCAGGAGTTACTGGGCTTGCGTTCAGGACTCCCGAAGAGACTGGTTCTACACGCAGATTGTAGAACCTGGCAAACGTGTTAGGTGTAGCCCAACCTGCAGCTCTGCAAATGTCTGTTAAAGAGATCCCGTTCGCCAGCGCAACCGACGCTGCGACGCCCCTGGTGGAGTGGGCGTGCACCCCCAGCGGGCAGGGCACCCCTGTGGCCTGGTAGGCCAAACGAATCGCATCCACAATCCAGTGGGAAATTCTTTGTTTGGAGACAGCTTTCCCCTTCTGCTGTCCTCCAAAACAGACAAAGAGCTGACTCGACCGTCTGAAGCTTTCAGTACGTTCCAAGTAAATGCTCAGGGCACGGACTGGGCATAACAAGGAGAGGTTGGGGTCGCCTTCCTGAGAAGGGATAGCTTGCAGAGTGACCACCTGGTCCCTGAAGGGAGTGGTGGGCACTTTGGGCACATAACCGGGCCGGGGTCTCAGGATAACGTGAGAGTTAGCCGGCCCGAATTCGAGGCACGAGTCACTGACGGAGAGGGCTTGGAGGTCTCCCACTCTTTTGATCGATGTGAGCGCAGTCAGGAGAGCCGTCTTTTGGGAGAGAGCACTGAGTTCGACTGACTGGAGCGGCTCAAAGGGATCTGACTGTAGGCCCCGGAGGACCACAGACAGATCCCAAGAGGGGACAAGGCGCGGTCTGACGGGGTTCAGCCTGCGTGCACCTTTAAGGAATCGTATAACCAAATTGTGCTTCCCAACCGATCTACCTTCCACCAGGTCGTGGTTAGCGGCAATAGCGGCTACCTGGACCTTAAGTGTTGAAGCAGAAAGGTGTCTATCCAGTCCTCCTTGGAGGAAGGAAAGCACCGTTCGGATGCCACATCTCCGTGGGTTCTCCCCCCGGGAGGAACACCAGTTTGTGAATTTGCGCCATCTGAGGTCGTACAGCCGCCTCGTGGAAGGAGCTCTCGACTGCAACAGAGTGTTTACCACTGCCAGTGGGAGATCTCTGAAATCCTCCTGGTCGCGTCCAGGGACCATACGTGGAGGTTCCAGAGATCTGGGCGCGGGTGCCATATCGTGCCCTTCCCCTGTGAAAGGAGGTCCTTCCTCAGGGGAATGCGCCAGGGAGGAACGGGGGAGAGGAGCACCAGCTCTGAGAACCAAACCCTGTTGGGCCAGTAGGGGGCCACCAGCAGGATCTGTTCTCTGTCCTCCCTGACTTTGCACAGGGTCTGTGCAATTAGGCTCACTGGTGGAAACGCATACTTGAGGAGGCCCTGAGGCCAGCTGTGTGCCAGTGCATCTGTGCCGAGGGGCGCCTCGGACAGACCGTACCACAACTGGCAGTGAGTGTTCTCTATCGAGGCAAACAGGTCGACCTGGGCCTGACCGAAAAGACTCCAGATCAGCTGAACCGTCTGAGGGTGAAGTCTCCACTCGCCCCGAAGCGAAGTCTGTCGGGAGAGCGCGTCCGCTACCCAATTGAGTTCGCCCGGTATGTGGGTGGCTCGTAGAGACTTGACATTGTTTCGACACCAAAGGAGGAGATGGCGGGCTAGCTGTGACATGCGAAAGGAGCGTACACCGCCCTGGTGATTGATGTAGGCTACAGTCGCAGTGCTGTCTGTGCGGACCAGCACGTGTTTGCCCTGAACCAAAGGTCGGAACCTCTTCAGGGCCAAAAACACTGTCAGCAGTTCGAGGCAATTGATATGCCAATGCAGCCGAGGGCCCGACCAGAGCCCTGCAGCTGCTTGCCCATTGCATACGGCGCCCCAGCTTGTGTTGGATGCATCTGTCGTAACCAAAATGCGCCTGGACACTTGTCCTAAGGGCACCCCGGCCCGTAGGAACGAAATGTCTTTCCAAGGACCGAGGGTTTTTAGACATACGGGTGTGACGAGCACCCGGTATGAACCCTGGCGCCATGGCCATCTCGGGACTCGGGAACGGAGCCAGTGTTGTAACGGTCTCATGTGCATCAGGCCCAGCGGCGTGACGGCGGCTGCGGATGCCATGTGACCCAGGAGCCTCTGAAATTGTTTGAGGGGGACCGTCGGGCTGCGTGAGAGCTTCTGGACGCAGCTCAGCACTGACTCTGCACGCTCCGGGGAGAGCCGTGCACTCATGGCAACCGAGTCTAGTTGTATACCGAGAAAAGAGATGCTCCGTACCGGGGCGAGCTTGCTCTTTTCCCAGTTGACCCGAAACCCCAGATGGGCCAGATGGTTGAGAACCACATCCCTGTGTTTGCATACCAACTCCTGAGAGTGTGCTATGACCAGCCAGTCGTCGAGGTAATTGAGAATGCGGATGCCCCTCTCCCGGAGAGGGGCAAGGGCTGCCTCTGCGACTTTCGTAAAGACGCGGGGAGACAGGGAGAGCCCAAATGGAAGGACTTTGTACTGAAATGCTCGACCTTCGAAGGCAAACCGCAGGAAGGGCCTGAGTCTTGGAAGAATCGAGACATGAAAGTACGCGTCTTTCAGGTCTATCGCCACAAACCAATCCTGGAATCTGATGCACGTGAGAATGCGTTTGAGCGTTAGCATTCTGAAGGGGAGCTTGTGAAGGGCCCGATTCAGAATCCTCAGATCCAGGATTGGTCTTAAACCGCCACCTTTCTTGGGTACAATGAAGTAGGGGCTGTAGAACCCTTTCTTCATGTCGGCCGAGGGGACCGGCTCTATCGCGTCCTTCGCCAGAAGGGTCGCGATCTCCGCCCGAAGAACCGCAGCATTCTCGTCCCGAACCTCGGTAGAGAAGATGCTGCTGAACTTGGGCGGATTGCGTGCGAATTGGATAGCATAGCCGAGTCGGATGGTTCTGAGAAGCCAGCGAGAGAGGTTGGGTATCTCGAGCCAAGCTGTAAAACTCTCTGCCAACGGTCTCAGGGGGACCACCGACGTACCTCGGGTGGGTACGGTGTGACTGAGTTGTGGTGAAAGCCCTTTGTTCGGGGGCGTGCTGTCCCGGAGGACACAAGGTGCTTTGATCGCCATAACCGACATACAAGGATCCGTGAGAAGATCGCCTGAGCTCAGGGGATCGACTGACGGATGCGCTTGTTTCTCTGTCAAAGTATGCAGAAGCGCAAGTTTTGCGGTTGAGCATGCTTTGGTGTGTTTTGGTGGCTGGGTACCCCGGAGGGACCCAGCCATGGAAGGATCGACCATCGGAACCGACAGACAAGGATCCATCAGAAGATCGCCTGAGCTCAGGGGATCGACTGATGGATGCACTTGATTCGTCAAAGCATGCCAAAGCGCAGGCCCTGCGGTTGAGCATGCTTTGATGTGTTCTGGTGGCTGGGTACCCCGGAGGGACCCAACCATGGTGGGTGTACCGATCATCGTAACCGACAAGGATCCAACGGAGGACCGCCTGAGTTCAGGGGGTCGACTGAAGGATGCACTTGGTTTGTCAAAGCATGCAGAAGCGCCTGAGATGCGGTCGAGCATGCTTTGACGTGCTTCAGTGGCTGGGTACCCCGGAGGGACGCAGTCGCACTGGTTTTTACGCCCAGAGAAGAAAGAAATTGCTCTTAAATTGACCATGTGGTGGCTGTCCGCCGTGAGGCAGACAGCCAGGATGGAGCCGAAGCCCACACTCGTCCCCTCGCCGAGTGTGGATCTAGACAGGTCAGCAGATCTCTCTCCCCTGGGCGGCTCACTTCAGGAGCGCTTCGAAGCCTGATGAGGGTTCCTAGCGGCCTGAAAATGAGCTAACGGCGCCACCTTCTTGCGAGAACTCGACGGCAAGGCTGGTTTGGGTGCAGGACCAGCCTGAGGCGGGCCCTGAACCAGTCTGGAGAAATGGGGGCGTCAAGAAAGCGAACTTTCTCAGTGTCCTTCATTTCCGCCAGATTTAGCCAAAGGTGGCGCTCCTGGACCACCGTAGTGGACATCGCTCTACCCAGAGCCTGCGTTGCGACATTTGATGCTCGGAAGCATACACAGAACTGAACGCAGTTCCTGCGACACTCTGAGGCGAGATCTCCCTCGTGCAGATCTTATAACACTTTGCCTGGCAGCCAGCAGGATGGCAAAAGTGTGCATGGTGGACACAGCCTGTCCAGAAGACGTGAACCCCTTCACGCTCTGGACGAGAGCCTATGTGGTCCCACCAGGGGGCAGGGCATCAGATATGCAGGTGCTGTACTGAAGCGCCCACCCGCCTGGAGAATCCACGAAGCCTCTCGCGCTGGACCGCCATCGAGGGAAATGAGGGAGGAGGATCTGATATATCGTGTTTCAGCCGAAAAAAAAAGGCCTATCACGATATAGTCAATCTCGTACGTTACCGAAGCCATGAACACACAGGATGAGGCGGAGGGTTTTTTCTCACTCAAACCTGATGTGTTTCGGTTATCTTGTTCAAGCACGCCCACCACTTCAGCGTCTGCTCAAACTGAGACTCGCTCCCCAGCTTGCTCAGTCGAAGCATCAGCTTCCCATGGTTTAAGTCCTCCCTCCGATGCTGCAGCCAACCTCTCAACCAGCTTTTAAGGTTTTGAACAGAGTAAAGTTGTAAAAAGAACTAATAATCTGTCCAAAAACCTAAACGGGGGTCGCGAGGAACGAGCGATCCGCGGGGGGAAACCCGGCGGAACTAACTCATTTCCTATTGCTCGCCATCGACGCACATCGCAGCGGCCCTCGTACCCGGAAGTAGAAGGGCCGAACGGAAGCGGTCGCGGTGAGCCGCGGCTTCGCGGCTCGTGAGCAGCAACCCATAGTTATGTTCCCTTCCGCAAGCAGAACACAAACTATCAACGAAGCGATGTATCAGCGTGAGACTAGCTCAACCCTGAGCACAACGATCGTGCCGATTGTTATTGTTTACGAGGAAACCGCAACCAGGAAGACACGGACGGAAAGGCAAATGTAAACACAATCCATCCGTGTCGGCTCTTTCAGAGAAATTACTCCTTTTCAGGAGGAAAAGCTCTTTAGAGATCGTCGTCGAAGCACCCAGGGGTATTCTCGCTTACCAAGAGAAGGGTTAAAGGGAGAAACCGCTGCTCGTGCCATAGATCCAACGACGAAGAGGTGAGTAATGCTGTTTTCCCCTAAGAGAATACTGCATTCGGCTCCGAAGAAACAGAACAATGAGTGTTGCCTAGCCCCCCCCTCTTATGCCCGGATCTCCGGGGCGGAGCGGGCTATGCAAATACTGCGTACCAATTTCATTGGCCTTTTCTCAAAGCTGTCAGAGGTGTTCGGGCTCTCAAGAGCGACCCCTAGTCGTCACTTCGACACAACGTCGAACGTGAACGACAGACGGGGAACTGGTGTTAGGGGCTGTTATGGTCCTGAGGTTACTCAAAAGTGGTTTAGGATGAAGTTTAGCTGGTTTAATTAAATCAAGCTAAACATTTCCTCCAATCGGTCATCACACACCTCCCACAAGCCTATATAATCAAGTAACTTGCATTCAACCCTGTTGTGAACGGTTGAATCTAATGCTATGTTTGACGTATGCTGTGTTTAGGAAGTTGTGTGGTCAGTTTAATCTGCGCTCTGATGAGGATCTGGCGCTCGTGTGTATGTTTAAGCATTCAGCGAGGATCATTTGTGTGTTTGGATGTGGCATAACAAACATCAAACCTGAACCGTAACGCAAAAACAGACAGATGCATAAACAACACATGCGCACAATCAAGAACACACGCGAAACGGGCATAAGGAATTACAGGTTTTCGTAAAGCTGACATGATTAGTTGCTTTGCTTAGTTTACGTGATTCAAGCTGTTGAGAGAGGCCGTTCGAGGGCAAAAAAACCCCACTGAGATTTCACAATTCTTTTTCCCTAAAATACTTTCATTGTTATTACAGTGGATATAAACTCATTTTAGTTCATTAATGTGGAAACAGAAGCCTGCAGTGTCTCTGATCGGCCAATATAAACATCCTCCAAACACAACACATGTCAACAAAACAAGACACTTCACTTGTCAGCCATCTTGGTTACAAGTACAGTACAGCAAGAACAGCTCCTACAGCTGTCTACTAGACCGAAATCTCCAAAACTGACTGTAAAATATCTTTCAAAAACACCAAAACGGGCAAATCTGACAATGGCATTATAGATTATGCTTGCACGGTCTATATTAAATTAAAGAGCAATGATTTCTCTCATTTATTTTTATTATTAGAGGCCTGGCTTTCCTCCTATACTTCTTCTAATGTCATTAAAGAGCATATTACATACTTTAAAGAGCACAGCACATACTTTGTTTTAAGTATGTGTACTTAAGAAGCAACATTTATATTAAGACTTATTTTTAGAAAAATCTAACTAAATTTTTCAATAGGGCATGAAAACATGTTTTTCTTTTTAAAATAAGCTGCAAAAACTTCAAGGAAAATAATAAATACAAATGGACTTAATGAACAATAAATAAATATATAAAAATAAATAAATAAGTAAATAAACAAATTACTTCATGAAAAATAAATAAATAAATAAAAACATAAATAAATAAACTTAATTTATTTACTTTATTTACTAAATAAACAAATTAACATAATGGAAAATAAGTAAGTAAATAAATAACTAAACAAATGGACTAAACAAACTCAAATGACTTTGTGGAAAATAAATACATAACCTTGATTTATTTACTTACTAAATAAATAGATGTATAAACAAATGGACATCATGGAAAATAAATAAATAAATACATTTATAAATAAATAAATTGTGTTTACTTACTAAATAAATACATAAGCAATTAGACATCATAGAAAACAGATAAACAAACAAACAAATAAATAAATAAATAAACTTCATAATAAATAAATGGCCTTTATGGAAAACAAATAAACATGACAAGTAAATAAATAAATAAACGTAAATGGACTTCATGGAAAATAAATAAATAAATGGACTTCATGGAAAATAAATAAATAAATACAAATGGACTTATTGAAAAATAAATAAATAAATAAAACAATAAATAAATAAGTAAATAAACATAAATGGACTTCATTAAAAACAAACAAACAAACAAACAAATAAACAATTTATTTACTTGCTAAATAAATAAACACAAACTGACATAATGACAAAATAAATATTTAATTCAATAAATAAAGTAAAGTAAATAAAGTAAATAAGTAAATAAATAAATACATAAACAGACTTCATGAAAAATAAATAAACAAACAAACACAAATGGACGTCAATAAATAAATAAATAAATAAATAAATGTGAAGAATAAGTAAGTAAATAACTAAACAAATGGACTTCATGAAAAATAAATAAATAAACAATCAAACAAATATGATAAATTGGCTTAATGGAAAATATAGTGAAATGAACATTATAAATGGACACTATAAATGGAAAGTCACTCAATCAATAACTTTATTGAAAACCTTATGAAATCAGCATTATAAATGGACTTGATATGAGTATCTGTGTGAATTTATGTAAGCGAGATGACACTGGATCTCTCACAGCGAACACAAACCAAAAACCAAAATCAATAAAATCATTCACAGCATGTGCTTTTAATTAACATGGAGTCTCTGGTTCTCTCTGTGTAATCTACTGTCATCTCTGAGAATCAACAGAAAGCCTGTAAAACTCCACATCTCTGCAGCTCAAGCCCAGTCTGGCATCTCCACAGCAGCTCTCCAATAAAACCCCAGCGTCCTCCATTAGCGCTAAAAAGCCCACAGACGCACACATCCACACATAGCTTGCTTCTTGCTTCTTTGTTTACTTCTCAACAGTTTCCGATTCACACAAAAACATTTAATGAATAAAATTACCCATTACCTGCAGGCAGCTGTAATTACACATAACACATTAAATATTTTTAATAGCACTTCTTTTTAACCATAACAGCCGAAACCAAAACCTGAACCACAATGTAATCTAATAACTCAGACTAAATCACTTGCAGCAGACAGGAAAGATTAAAAAAAAAAAACATGCCACACATTTATAATATCATGAAATATTTGCAAATTATGTTGCAAACAAAATTACTGAAATGAAACATGACTGTAGCTGAATGGCTGTCAATGGAAAAAAATGCCTTGTGCCACAATCTCTATCTCTATCTGTGCAAACTAGATTTTATGCATTTTTGCAACAAAATTTTTCTCTTTCAGGTCAACTACTGTCAGAACTATGGAAGCCCATTTTCAAGTCATGATACAAACACACAGGGGTGTAGCCATCATTTCAGAAGTGAAGTGAACAGAAATGAAATGAAATTAAATATATACATACTACCAGACAAAAGTTTTAGTTTTTTTTAAAGAATTTTCTTCTGCTCACCAAGCCTGCATTTATTTGACCCAAAATACAGCAAATTTGTAGAAAGTAAAGCTTTTTTTGGCAAGGATGCTTTAAATTGATCAAAAGTGATGATAAATACATTCGTAATGTTACAAAAGGATTTAAATGCTGTTCTTCTGAACTTTCTATTAATCAAAGAAACTTAAAAAAAAAAATCTACTCAACTGTTTTCAACATAATAACAATAATAGTAATAGATGTTTTTTGAGCAGCAAATCAGAATGATTTCTACACTCAAGACTGGAGTAAATTTTGCTTTGACATCACAGGAATAAATTACATTTTAAAATAGGATATTCAAACAGAAAACACTTCTTTTAAATAGTAAATATTCCTATTTGTGTTACTGCTTTTGTTGTGTTTTGGATCACATAAATGCTGGAAGATTTAAAAAAAAAATGTACTGTTCAAAAACATTTGCCTGGTAGTGTTTTTATAGGCAACTTTATTTTTTCTCTTATTTCTAGCTTTTAATTGGATAAGAAATCAGATACACTGCTGGACAATAACCAATAAAAATGATTTGTTTATATAGTACAAACACTTTTTTTTAATCACATAATAAGGCAAAATATTTTTTTAAACTGTAACAAATGCTATGACAATTAGCACTGCATTGTTTATATACTTTATTTATTACCTGAAGATGACTTGAAAGACACAAATAAAACATATATTGTCACAATTGTGTCATTAAAGGAACACTCCACCTTTTTTGAAGACAGGCTAATTTTCCAACTCCCCTAGAGTTAAATAGATGCGTTTTACCATTTTTGAATCCATTCAGCCGATCTCTTGAGTCTGCCGTTAACACTTTTAGCATAGCTTATTTTCCAAACGCTTTTGTTTTTTTGTAAAAACAACTGTTTTCATACCGCAATAGCTGGATGTTTTTGACCATATTAGGGATTTCCTTGTATGACTTTCTGCGCGAGAGCGCCCTCTGGCTTCGAGTATGAATGAAACACACACTGCATGGATTGTTTAGCACTCCGTGATGTTCGTATCACATCATTCTGGATACGACTAAAACAACAGGTCATGCACAGACTATCCTGTATCTTTCAATTTAAAAGTATATTTATTCATACCAGCCCTTGAAAGACTCTATATGAACACACTTGCCCAAAAAAGTGTGGGGGACGAATTTACGTGATATTAAAAGTCCCCCGTGTAATCAACGCCCCTGCAAACACAAAATTCTGAATGTTTTTTAAGTAAAAAAAAGACAAAAAAGTCAGATTTGCATTTGGGAGGAAAAAAGCCTTTGTAAAACAAAAAGTCATTACCTTTTTATTTCTAATTTAGTGGTGGAAATGGGCTTTAAATTGTTTAAAGAGACATCATGCCAACATGTTTATAGCAGCTACCTAACTGAAACTAAATAAGACTGGAAAACTTTTTAATATATAGACTAATTTATATATATATATATATATATATATACAGGTCCTTCTCAAAAAATTAGCATATTGTGATAAAGTTCATTATTTTCTGTAATGTACTGATAAACATTAGACTTTCATATATTTTAGATTCATTACACACAACTCGAAGTAGTTCAAGCCTTTTATTGTTTTAATATTGATGATTTTGGCATACAGCTCATGAAAACCCAAAATTCCTATCTCAAAAAATTAGCATATTTCATCCGACCAATAAAAGAAAAGTGTTTTTAATACAAAAAAAGTCAACCTTCAAATAATTATGTTCAGTTATGCACTCAATACTTGGTCGGGAATCCTTTTGCAGAAATGACTGCTTCAATGCGGCGTGGCATGGAGGCAATCAGCCTGTGGCACTGCTGAGGTGTTATGGAGGCCCAGGATGCTTCGATAGCGGCCTTAAGCTCATCCAGAGTGTTGGGTCTTGCGTCTCTCAACTTTCTCTTCACAATATCCCACAGATTCTCTATGGGGTTCAGGTCAGGAGAGTTGGCAGGCCAATTGAGCACAGTAATACCATGGTCAGTAAACCATTTACCAGTGGTTTTGGCACTGTGAGCAGGTGCCAGGTCGTGCTGAAAAATGAAATCTTCATCTCCATAAAGCTTTTCAGCAGATGGAAGCATGAAGTGCTCCAAAATCTCCTGATAGCTAGCTGCATTGACCCTGCCCTTGATAAAACACAGTGGACCAACACCAGCAGCTGACATGGCACCCCAGACCATCACTGACTGTGGGTACTTGACACTGGACTTCAGGCATTTTGGCATTTCCCTCTCCCCAGTCTTCCTCCAGACTCTGGCACCTTGATTTCCGAATGACATGCACAATTTGCTTTCATCCGAAAAAAGTACTTTGGACCACTGAGCAACAGTCCAGTGCTGCTTCTCTGTAGCCCAGGTCAGGCGCTTCTGCCGCTGTTTCTGGTTCAAAAGTGGCTTGACCTGGGGAATGCGGCACCTGTAGCCCATTTCCTGCACACGCCTGTACACGGTGGCTCTGGATGTTTCTACTCCAGACTCAGTCCACTGCTTCCGCAGGTCCCCCAAGGTCTGGAATCGGTCCTTCTCCACAATCTTCCTCAGGGTCCGGTCACCTCTTCTCGTTGTGCAGCGTTTTCTGCCACACTTTTTCCTTCCCACAGACCTCTTGCTTGAGGGTGTCAATGATGGCCTTCTGGACAGCAGTCAGGTCGGCAGTCTTACCCATGATTGCGGTTTTGAGTAATGAACCAGGCTGGGAGTTTTTAAAAGCCTCAGGAATCTTTTGCAGGTGTTTAGAGTTAATTAGTTGATTCAGATGATTAGGTTAATAGCTCGTTCAGAGAACTTTTTCATGATATGCTAATTTTTTGAGATAGGAATTTTGGGTTTTCATGAGCTGTATGCCAAAATCATCAATATTAAAACAATAAAAGGCTTGAACTACTTCGAGTTGTGTGTAATGAATCTAAAATATATGAAAGTCTAATGTTTATCAATACATTACAGAAAATAATGAACTTTATCACAATATGCTAATTTTTTGAGAAGGACCTGTATATATAAATAAATTCTAAAAAAAAACACATGAAAATAACAACAAAAACTTTAAGTAAAATAAAAAACTGTTTTATAGTATATGTGTTTATAGTTGTGTTTATAGTTTTTTATTACATTTTATTTATTAGTTTTAGTTTTCATTATTTTAGAACCAAATGAAAATGAGAAATAATTAACTAATAACCCTGAATATGTTATACCCCACTGCAACACTATGAATTGAACTGACACATTTCAGAAAGCCATAATGCACAAAATGGAGCTCATGCGGACAGAAGCATTTGCTTTAACATACTTGCAAAGAGAAGTATGAACCATGAAGGTTTGCATATCACACTTCACTCATTAACTTTCACACACACACACACACACACACACACACACACACACACACACACACACACACACACACACACTGGTGGTTTCATATGGTGCTGATGCTGGTATAATTCTATTAATACTAATCCCCAGTAAAACAGAGAAGGTGATTAGTTTACCATCACTACATATTCAAAACAACACTCTGCACACAACTTGAATATGGGTTAGATGGAGTCAATTGTCTCAAAAAAGACCTAAATTTAAGATTGAATTGCAAATGAATAAATAAATAACTTCCATCTATTTGGATTACATCGTTTGAACATAAATACAAATAATGAAACTTTATGTGATGCATATATGTCAGTCATACACTACCAGAGAAAAGTTTTTGAACAGTACGATTTTTAAAATTTTTTAATGAATTCTCTTCTGCTCACCAAGCCTGCATTTATTTGATCCAAAGTTCAGTAAAAACTGTAAAATTCTGAAATATTTTTACTATTTAAAATAACTATCTTCAATTTGAATATATTTTAAAATGTAATTTATTCCTGTGATCAACGTTGAATTTGTAGCATCATTACTCCAGTCAAAAAAGAAATCATTCTAACATTCTGATTCGCTGCTCAAAAACATTTATATTATGTTACTTCGATGAATAGAAAATTCAGAAGAACAGCATTTATCTGAAATATAAAGCTTTTGTAACATTATAAATGTCTTTATCATAACTTTTGATTCATTTAAAGCACCCTTGATAAATAAAAGTATTCATTTCTATAATTTCCTTCCCAAAAATTATACTGACTCCAAGTTTTTGAATGGTATAGTGTATGATGTTACAAACGCTTTTTATTTCAGATAAATGCTGATCTTCGGATCATTCTATTCATCAAAGAATCCAGAAAATAATGATTTAACTGTTTGAAGATAATAATAATAATAATAATAAATGTTCAGCATATTAGAATGATTCTGAAGGATCATGTGACACTGAAGAAGTAATGATGCTAAAAATTTAGCTCTGATCACAGGAATAAATTACATTTTAAAACGTATTCAAATAAAAAGCAGTTATTTTAAAGAGTAAAAAAATTTTTACTATTTTTGCTCTACTTTGTATTAAATAAATGCAGGTTTGGTGAGACTTCTTTAAAAAACATTAAAAATCTTACTGTTCAAAAACTTTTGACTGGTAGTGTAGAAAACAGGTCAGATTCCTGCAATTATCATGGCATATTTATTCTGAGTTATTTATTTAAATAATTATTTTAAAAAAAAAAAGGGTACAATTTTAGGTGTAAAATGTTTTGAGCATATCTCTGACAAAAAAAAAAAATATGCATTTATAGAAAAAAAAGAAAAGAGAGAAAGAATGAAAGAAAAAGAAAAATTAGCATATTTTCCCTCATAGTTGTCATGGTTGACACAGCTCATGTATCTGTCTATCAGTGCCAGTCTATCTTTTGATGTTTTCATTTCCACCAGACCAGTGCATGAGCATTTTTCTGTCACCGCTGAGCAAACCAAGTCTTACGTGTCAGCATGTGTTTGTGTGATTCCCAAGGCTTGACAGTAAGACAAAACTTTCCAAAGAGGACCAAAGAGGAACCTGGCACACACAACAAAACACACTTATCCTGCTCTCAAACAAACAGCGAACCAGTCTAAACTCTGGACAATTGTACTTCGCTAGTTCTCTGCACACACTAGAGCACAAGGATTACGCTATCTCTTGAGACTGTGCAACGTGAGGTTAACAAGATGAGGTAGCATATGACTCAAAGACACTGTTATGACGAAAGTTTGACTGTTTTAGATTTTGTGAAGTCTTAGCCTTCACTTATTTATCAAATCATGATGAATAAAGCTATAAAAGATGAGCAATGCATTGTATAAACTCCCCAAGAAACTGGCTAAATTTCTTTTGCCAGGGCTTTTTAAATGTGTTGCAAGATATTCAGTAACATTTCCGTTTCATTCTGTTCCTCACATAAAGTTAGCATATACTTTTGGAATATTACATTTATTATCATTTTATGTCATGATTGGAGCTTGTCATCTCTTTTAGGTGAATGTCTACTTTCTGGAAATTTCAGAATTTATTTCTATTTATTTCTATTGTGGTCACATGATCTCATATGGCATGTTTAATTCAACAAGTGCCAATTATCATCTTGAGAAAAATAAACACATAAATAACTAACAAAAATATATAAATAATAAGAAATACTTAAAAAATAAATAAATAATACAAATAAACATTAAAATAAATCCACAAACACATGAAATACAAAATAAATAACAAAAATACTTGAAAAGAAAAACTATTTGAAAAAGAATAACTAAATAAGTTATATTATTTATCATTATGTATTATTCATCAAAAAAGTTTTTTTTAAATGCTAATGTTGCTTCCCTGTTAGTCCATCACATTGAAAATGAAAGGTCAAGGCAAGCTCATTGCATTGTATGCAGTATATGATATATTACTCAATGTATTCTTGCACTTTGACGAAGGTTGTTTGTGTATTCTGTGCATATAGACAACTTACATACTGTGCACAGTATACAGCGCTGCTTAAAAGTTTGTGAACCCTTTAGAATTTCTGCATTAACATGGCCCAAAACATCATCAGATTTTCATATAAATCCTGAAAGTAGACAAAGAGAACCCAATCAAACAAGTGAGAGAAAAATATTTTCTTTGCCATTTATTTATTGGTAAAAAATGATTGCAAAAGTATGTGAATCTTTGCTTTCCGTATCTGGTGTGACCCCCTTTTGCTGCAGTAACTGAAGGTAAAGTTTTAGTCGATTCCTTAGTGCAGAACCATTTAAACTCTGTGATGTTGGTGGGTTTCCTCCTATGAATTGCTTGCTTAGGTCCTTCCCCAACATTTTAACATTTTGACTCAGCCATTCCAAAACATTAACTTTGTTCTTCTTTAAACATTCTTTGGTAGAATGACTTGTGTGCTTGGGGTTGTTGTCATGCTGCATGACCCACATTCTCTTGAGACTCTGTTCTTGTCCATCAAATGTCCAGACGTTTTCCTTTAGAATTTGCTGGTATAACTAAGAATTCATTGTTCCATCAATGATGGCAGGCTGTCCTGGACAAGATGCAGCAAAACAGGCCCAAGCCATGATACTACCACCACCATGTTTCACAGATGGGATAAAATTCTTAAGCTGGAATGCAGTGTGTTCCTTTCTCAGAACATAATATCTTTTCATTTAAACCAATAAGTTTTGGTTTCATCCATCCATTTAACCTCTCTCCAATAGTCCTCTGGTTTGTCCACATGATCTTTAGCAAGCAACTTTCTTTTTGGAGAACAGTTGCTCTGTCATGCACACCATGGTTGCTCAGTGTTCTCCTGAGGGTGGGCTCAGGGACATTAACATTAGCCAATGTGAGAAAGGCCTTTAGTTACTTAGAAGTTACCCTGGGAACTTTTGCAACCTCACCGACTATTACACATTCTGCTTTGGAGTGATATTTGTTGGTCGATCACTTCTTGGAAAGGTAACAGTGGTCTTGAATTTCCTCCATTTGTACACAATCTGTCTGATGTGGATTTGTGGAGTCCAAACTCTTTAGAGATGGTTTTGTAACCCTTTCTAGCCTGATGAGCAACATCCTCAGTAAACTCCTTTGTTCGTGACATGATTCACTTCCATAAACATGATCAGACTTTGATAGATCCCTGTTCTTTGAATAAAATAGGTCACATACTGACATTTGATAGTCAACTGAAAACACTGCACAGATGGACTCTAATTTCACCTTTAAATTAACTGCTAATCCAAGAGATTCACATACTTTTGCAACACTGGATCATTATTCTCAATAGAAAAATGACAGAGAAAATATTTTTCTCCTAATTGTTTGATTGGGTTCTCTTTGTCTACTTTCAGGACTTAAATGAAAATCTGATGATGTTTTGGGTCACATTTATGCAGAAATATAGAAAATTCTAAAGGCTTCACAAACTTTCAAGCAGCACTGTATATACTGCTTGTACACTATTCATAACATAGACTTTTGAACACTGGACAGTACTATTTCCTACAGTATAACGTGTACATGTCAATTTTACCATAATCAATTCTTTTTTGCCCATTACCAAAGCAGTGCATGCATATTCTTACTTCTGTAAGGAGAGGGCGAGTTTGTCTGTGCTGGATTTGATCTTATTCTGAGCCTCAAGGTGGTTCATGCCATCAGTGCTGATGCCATCGATGGACAGGACCAGATCTCCCACAGCCACTCCCGCTTTAGCAGCCTTTCCAATGTCCGTCAGCTGAAACCACATAGTTAATGATGAAAACAACACAGTGACACATAGAGAAGCCTTCAAGTACAAGATGACATTTTTTTTTATCCTTTTGTTAAATATTGTTTGGGTTGCTCTTGTAAATATAAATAACAAAATATATAACATGAATGTTATTTTGAACTTCAGACCTGTTGTTAATGCAGTTGCAACATACACTGCTGTTTGTTTTGATCAAGAAACACAGTAAAAATATGAAATATTATTACAATTTAAAATAAATGTTATGCATTTGAATAAATTTTAAAATGTAATTTATTTTTGTGATGCAAAGCTGAATTATCAGCATCATTACTACAGTCTTCAGTGTCACATGATTTTTCAGAAATCATTCTAATATGCTGCTCTGCTGCTCAAGAAACATTTCTGATTATTATCAATGTCAAAAACAATATTTTTATAAAAAACATGACTTTTCTGGATTCTTCAGGGAATAGAAAGTTCAAAAGAACAGCATTCATTTGAAATTAAAAATCCTTTGATTTCATAAGGCATCCTTGCTGAATAAAAGCATTAATTTGATTTTACTGACCCCAAACTTTAAAACGGTAGTTTATGTGCAAATCAGGATTCAAATAAGAGACATATAAGCTGCACTTTTGAACTTAGGTAAAGTTTCAGTAAAGGAGAGTGCTAGTAAAAGGAGTAATAGAGATTTACTTCAAACACAGCTGAGCTTTCAACAGTAAACAACTCAAGACAAAAGTTCACATTTAGTGCAAAAAAATCCAGTTTAAGTGCTATATAAATCACAGCGGATGTTCCTGCGAACCTGAGGCCGGTGCGGACGGGCCAATTCAAACAGAATTACATTAGAGATAACTCTGAAATCTCAGCCTGATGCGCAAGTCAAGCGTAAAACTCCTGCTCTTTCAGTCTTTAACCACTCAAGCGCTCTTCAATTATCACATGACCACCTCTATAATAAGATTATCTTATATAAACACAAAGCCTGCAGATGGCAGACATATGGGTTCATGTGTGCTCAGCTGTCTTTTATACGAGACACTGTAAACATTTCAGACTACATCTCATTTATCAACGCTTTGCCACAATAATGCATGAAAGCGGCGCTCTTTCTTGTGCACTCGAGAACATTTGTGCGGCGAAAAGACAAGAACCTGGTTGAAAACATGTGGCACAAGTATGCAGCGATGCTGGTTTAATGCCGCAGCAACACAAAAGCGCGCCGCGTTCTTTGATTCCTGTCATAACTTCTGTTTCCACTGGAGAGTAAACAGAAATAAAACACAAAGAGCATCTGAGAGCAATTATGGCACAACGGCACCCAAAGACAACGCGAACGCCGCTTTTCACGAAACAACGATCTCGGGATAACTAAAGCAAAGCCAATTTGGAGGTGGAAACAAATAATTAACTCGCAAACACGTGTTTTGGGGTTGTTTTCGAGCCGTTGTGTGCGACGCTTCTTAAGTTTCTCTCATTAATGCACTTGAGAACATGTGGTGTGTTGCTCTTTGATTTAGTTCAGTTGCACGCTGTGCCCTCGAGGACAACAGCGGACACTAGGCACACATAAACACATCTGAAATCAGGAAGTGGATTTCAAAAGAAAGGAAATGGGACCAATATGAGATCTGATGGAAGAACAACAAGCGTGTGTGTGTGTGTGTGTGTGCGAGTGTGAATTAGCATACAAATGTATGTATGTTTAGTGACCGGGGTCAGGTCAGTTTTGCATCGCTCTGATTTATCCACAGAGCAAAGAGGAATGCTGGTTTAAGTCTTTATAATGCAGACAAAATGAAAATTCATGCGTTTATCCACTTACAGAGCTTTAGAACTGCACATCTAAAAGATTTCAAATAAATGTCACAATTTGAGCAAGAACATCTGCTTTCTCAAACCAATGCGTTAATAAGAACGCACACTTTATATGTAAAAAAAGATTGCAATAAATTAATAATATTTACATTTTGACTTGAAAAAGTAATTACTATGACTTAACTCCTACTGTTCAATAGTTTGGGGACTTTGAAATATTTTATGCTCATTAAGGCAATTATTCAATCAAAAAAAATACAAGTAAAATTGTGAAATATTTTTTGAATATAAAATAACTGTTTTCTGTTTGAGTATGTTTTAAAAGGTAATTTATTCCTGCAATGCAAAGCTGAATTTTCAGCATCATTACTCCAGTCACATGATCCTTCAAAAATCATTCTAATATGCTGATTTGCTGATAAAGAAACATCTCTGATTATTGTCAATGTTGAAAACAGTTGTGTTGCTCCATACAGTATTTCTGTGGAAAACAGTAATATATTTTTCAGGATTCTTTGATGAAAATAAAGTTAATTACTGTCACTTTTAATCAATTTAATGCATTCTTGCTGAATGAAAGTATTCGTTTCTCAAAACAAATACACTACCAGTTAAAAAATTATCTTCTGCTCACTAAGCCTGCACTTATTTGATCCAAAATACAGCAAAAGCAGTAATATTGTGAAATATTATTACTGTTTAAAATAACTGCTTTTTATTTGAATATATTTTAAAATGTAATGTATTCCTGTGATCAAAGTTCCAGTCTTCAGTGTCACATGATCCTTCAGAAATCATTCTAATATGCTGATTTGCTGTTCAAGAAACATTTATATTATTATTAATATTTAAAATAGTATTTTTTTTTAGGATTCTTTGATGAATAGAAATATCCAAAGATCAGCATTTATCTAAAATAAAAAGCTTTTGTAAAATTATACACAATACTACTCAAAAGCCTGGAGTCAGTATGATGTATTTATTTTATTACAGATTAATCATTTTATTTAGCAAGGATGCTTTAAATTAATCAAAAGTGATGATAAAGACATTTATATTTTTACAAAATATTTATATTTCACATAAATTATGTTTCTCTGAAAATTCTATTCATCAAAGAAACCTGAACAAATTTTCAACATAATAATAAAAAGTTTTCTTGAGCAGCAAATCAAAATATTAAAAAGATTCCTGAAGGATCATATAACTATTAATTATGCTAAAGCTTTGAAACCACAGGAATAAAATACATTTTAAAATATATTCAGAAAAAAAACGTTATTTTAAATATAAAAAAAATATATATATATATATAAATGTTGTTCATGCTGTACTTTGGATCAAATAAATGCAGGTTTGGTGGGCAGAAGAGACTTCTTTAAAAAACATTAAAAATCTTGCTGTTCAAAAACTTTTGACTGGTAATGTACTTCATTGAATGGAAAAAGCACCATTCAAATTCTGTTTAGTTCTTTTGTGGTCATTGTAAAAAATTCAGTCATACATGTTCAGAATGACAGGTTACTCAGCAGCCTGTATGCAAACACATTTTGGTGTATTTTGTGTGTTGTAGCTGGGCCTGAATCTGGTGCTAAATATTTTCACGACTTGTTTACTCATGTGGTCTGACAGTGGTTTTGAAAGTCAAGACGCCACACCAGTAATTAGAGGGCTGCTGGTTAGTGCACCAGCGCCAAATGTTTTCAAGGGACAATCTACACTTAATGCCAAACTATGCTTGCAAAGAAGAAAGCATAGTTCTATGCACATGTTACAATACAGAAATTGGGTGATTCTTGGAATAGTTCACTCAAAAAATAAATAAGTGCTAAAAAAAAAAAAAAAATGTGCTCACCCTCAGACCTTTCAAGATGTAGATGAGTTTGTTTGTTCATCAAAACAGGTTTGGAGAAATGTAGCATAACATTACTTACTCACAACTGGAACAGTGAATGGGTGCCACCAGAATGAGAGTCCAAACAGCTGATTAAAAACATCACAATAATCCACAAGTAATCCACGCCACTCCAGTCCACCAATTAACATCCTGTTTGTAAAACCAAAGCCATCATTAAGATGCTTTTATCTTCAAAACATTGAGTCCTCTATCCATAATATCGGTTTCTCCAGTGAAAAAATCATCTGGTCTGAATCAGTAGAGAAATATGCACAGATCAAGCCATGTTTAAAAGCAAAAACAGTCCAAAACAGCTCTAAACAAACGTGATGCGATCTGGGAAAACCCCTCAGATGTCATTCTGGGACGTTTTCAGGAAATTCAAAAAATAGGTCGAATGTCAATTTTTTGTCAAAATTAGGTTTTCATTAAATTATTATTCTATAACATCTTGTCTCTCATCTCTGAAAATATCTTGGCAAAATTGACTTGTTTAGTGCAGAAAAATGATTTATTTACTTATTTTTTTAATACCGTAAGATGGCGGAGCACAAGAGATCAACACAATCAGAAGAAGCTGCTTACTCAAATGATCTAACTTGTCTCAATCTGCGCAATCCTGGTGATGTCAGTGCCCTAAACCATGTTAAAATGGACTATTTCACATCCAGAGATGAAGGATCAGATGATGAAGTTACTAAAGAGGAGGAGTCAGATGACAGTCTGCTATATAAACAGTGCTTGAACAGTTGTGCTGCACTCGTGTTTCTACATGTAAACTACAACTACAAGGTATATTATTCGTGCTATTTAAACATACAAGGGGTGATCAACAGTTCGGAGACTATACCCATGATAAACAACGGAAAACAGATGTTAGTCTGTTTGTGTAAAAAATGCAGTATAGCGCTCCTGACAGCTCTCCTTAAACCCATAAAGTAAAAGTAAAACACGTCTCACTCCAAACCCGTTTTTCTCAAAAATCCATTCCTGAAAATCAGATAGCCATAACTTTTGTTATGTTCAAGCTATGGACAAGATAAAAACAGTTTTAGAAAGGGCTTGAATTCATACTGTAAATGTCACAGAAGGTAAAATTTCACCATGTGAAACAACAAAAAGTTGTGGGTAGATTTAATGTTAAAGGACAACAAGGGATGGACTTTTTCACTGGAGAAACCAGTATTATGAATAGTGGAAAAATGTCCTAATGATGGATTTGTTTCTTACAAACACACAGGTTTCGCTTCACAAGATGTTAATTGATTGACTGGAGTGGTCTTGTGGAATACTTGTGGATTATTGTGATGTATTTATCAGCTGTATGGACTCTCATTCTGATGGAACCCATTCACTCCAGAGGATCCATTGGTGAGCAAGTGATGGAATGCTACATTTAAATCTGTTCTGAAGAAAAAACAAACTTCAACAAAATCTACATTTTTGATGGCCTGAGGGTGAGTACATGTTCATCAAATTTTCATTGTTGGGTGCACCATTCCTTTAAAGGAGAAGTTCACTTTCAGAATGAACATTTCTGGATAATTTGTCTCTACGCAGTCCCAGCCAAGGAATTAGGGTCTTGTCTAGTAAAAAAATTGGTCATTTCCTAAAAAAAAAAATGAAAATTTACTAACATTTTTTATCATGTAGAGACATTTAAAGCTACAATGAAACTGCAATTTGGACTTTCAACCAATTGGCCACCACTGAAGTCCACTATAAATCCTGGAATGTTTTCCTCAAAAACCTTATTTTTTGAAGAAAGAAAGACATGAACACCTTGGATGACATGGGGTGAGTAAATTATCAGGAAATGTTCATTCTGGAAGTGAACTAATTCTTTAAAAGAATCATTGGACAACAAAAGAAGATGTTTAGCAAAATCTTCACTCTGCTTCCTTCCATGCAACATCAAAGTATTAAAAGAAAATAAAAGAAATACAAGAGTTCATCTCATTTAGGTTTTGTTCCAAATGCATTCAATTTCCCAGCACATGCAAACCTGAAACATAACAGGTGGTGATTTTACAGAGCATAACCGTGAAGTCATACCGCATACAGATGGTCTGCCACTCTCCAGCATCAGTGGTTTTACTGTTTCTCAAGGTGTTGCACGGCTTCTAGGTGAACAGTGAACAGAAGGTCTATTCAACTTTATAAACGTCCCTCAGAGACACGCCGCCCCATTCAGCTAAACTAGGTGCGTTCATTAACTTTAATCTAAACACACATAAACTAGCTGTGAATACTCATAAAACACCTTATGTGCGCGTCTGAGGTACAACATGAGGACTGTTGCAATCAATACTCCAGAACACAGTCTGTATATAGAAAGTGGCCAAAACTGTCAACAAACGTCATTGCTAAGGATAATATTCAGATGAAGTGTGTGAGACAGATACCATTTGTCGTTATGTACGTTACACTGAACAGATTGACGCAAATAATTAAGCCACGTGTTTGAAAAGTCAGACAGAGGGGCATTTCATTTGGTCTTGGATGGAAATTAATGGTTGTGTTTGTTTCTGGTGGTACAACAATATAAAAAATTGGGTGATTATTCAATTAAGAGGAATTTTCCGTACCCTACGATTATTTTTTAAGTAAAATAAGACCAAATCACACATTCTTATTGTAAAGAGAAGTTCTTGTTGAAATATATGAAAACTGCATTCAACTGATGAAAAATGACACATTTATAATAATACAAATGATATTGTTTAAAATAAATGCTGTTTTTTTTTAACCTTCTGTTCTTTTGAAAAACCCTAGAGAAATATTTCACTGTTTCTACAAAAGTATTTACAAGCACAACAGTTTTCAACACCGATCATATAAAATGTTTCTTGGACATAAAATCAGCATATTAATGACGCTGAAAATTCAGCTTTGCTTCACAGGAATAAATTACATTTTAAATATATTAAAATATTAAATATATTCATAATCTTTCAAAAACATTTCTTAAAGAAAATGTATCATCCTCAAACTTTTGAACCACTTTTTAGCCACTGGATGACCAATCAAGAATCAAGTACTCCAGAGCGCTGTGTAATCAAATTGCATAAATGGCTGAATGAATAGTTGAGTTTGTTTCTTGTTCGTCTCACATTCACATGTGGAATCTTACGGCCGTTTTGGGCAGATTTATTGGTAAGACTGGAAGCACAATCTGCTGACATGATCAGGAGAAGCGGTACAGTTTGTACTTGAACGTCAAGCCATTAATAATTCAGTGAAATGATTTCTGACATTATATCAGGTTTCAGGAGGAGCAGAGAAATCTTCATTACACTGTTTTCTCACAAGAGGCATTAAATGGATCCAACAGATACATGTTCTTTCCTGTGTGTTTCTTTCATTTTTTTCAGTTAACTAAAATTTGATAGTTCTAGTTTTAGGTAAAAACAACAACAAATTGAAACAAAAAAAATGATTAAATTACAGTGCTAAAAATATCTCACACATAAAATGTTGGTTTGTGTTTCAGTGTTTCAACCACCCACAACATCCTAGCAAATGTATACTGTGTAAAAAACTTTCTGAACACCGTAGCAACCACACAGTATCACCCTAGCAACCACCTAGTAAAACCCTATCAACCACGACAACTTTCCAGAAACAGTATACTGTTAATCAATATTCTGAACACCTTAAAAAAACACACAGAAGCACCCTAGCAACCACCCACAACATTCTAGAAACAACATACTGTAAACACCATTTTGAACACCTTAGTGACCACACAGTAACACCCTAACAACCATCCACAACATTCTAGTAAAAGTATACTGTTAAACAACATTCTGGACACCCTAGCAACTATACAGTAACAACCATCCACAACATCCTAGCAACCGTTTACTTAAACTTTTTTGAAGACAGCCACACAGTAAGACCCTAGCAACCACCCACAACATTCTATAACAGTATACTGTTACAAAAACATTCTTAACACCTTAGAGACGACACAGTAACACCCTAGCAACCACCCAGTAAAACCCTAAAACCCTATCAACCACAACAACATTCCAGAAACAGTATACTGAACACCTTAGAAACCACACAGTAGCACCCCAGCAACCATCCACAACATTCTATAACAGTAAACTGATAATACTAAACACCTTAGTAACTACTCAGAAACACCATAACAACCACCCACAACATTCTATAACAGTATACTATTAAAACATTCTAAACACCTTATTAACCACACAGTAACACCCTAGCAACCACCCACAACATTCTACAACAGAATACTATTACCAAAAAATTCTAAATGTCTTAGTAACCACTCAGTAACACAATAACAACCACCCATAACATTCTAGAAACCGTATACTGTTAAACAACAGTCTGAATGCCTTAGCGACCACACAGTAATGCCCTAGCAACCACCCACAACATTCTACTACAGTATGCTATAAAAAAAAATTATAAACACTTTAGTAACCACTCAGTAACACCCTAACAACCACCCAGTAAAACCCTAGCAACCACGACAACATTCTATGAAAAGTATAATATTAAACAACATTCTGAACACTTTAACAACCGCACAGTAACAACCTAGCAACCACCCAGTAAAACCCTAGCAACCACGACAACATTCTGCAAAAAGTATACTGTTAAACAACATTCTGAACACCTTAGCAACTCCATAGTAACACCCTAACAACCACCCAAAACATTCTATTAACAGTATACTACTACAAAAAAACCTTTAAAAAAGTAACCAGTAAAAAAAGAAACCAGTGACCGCCCACAACATTCCAGAAACAGTATAGTGTTAAACAACATTCTGAACACCTTAGCAACCATACAGTAACACCCTATCAACCACCTAGTAAAACCCTAGCAACCATGACAACATTCTAGAAACAGTATACTGTTAAACATCATTCTTAACAAATTAGCAATCACTCAGTAACACCCTAGCAACCACCCACAACATTCCAGAAACAGTATACTGTTGAATAGCATTCTGAACACCTTATCAACCACACAGTAACACCCTAGCAACCATCTAGTAAAAACGATAACATCCTCCTAGCAGGTTTTACACAGGCACACACTAATCACATTTCTTTTGAACCAAGAGAGAGAAAAAAAGACAAACACAGTTCAGAACAAATGACTGTAGTGGTACCTCCATGATGGTATCAGATGGTACAGAAGTACAGAAAGAAAGAAAGACACTGACACAGAACACACACCCAGCTGTGATGGTGTGTACTGACACTAACCAGAATGTAGCAGCAGCTCCAAACCACAGTCTTATAAAGCCTAGTTTAGACCAGATCCATGTATTAAACCCCACCATAAACCAGAACTTACAATATTAAATCTCTGTGAGGCACAGCGAGGTCCAAACCAGCCCGATCTCACTGCTTCCCACTGCTTTTCACACAAAACAAAAAAAAAATCACACTCCCACAACCTCAGACCTGTCCACGTCCAAACCCAACACGCTCCCCCCAAACGTTTATTTACAGTCTAAAGCTGTCACAGCGCCCATCCTGTCTGAAATCATCACAAACACTCCAAGAAATACTGCATCTGCAACCTAGAAGCTCACGCCAGAAAAGATGCAGCTTAATCCTCACGGCTCAAACGCCTGACTGCCTGCAGAGGACCTCTGAGAAAACAGCTAATTTTACCATTCCATGAACAGGAACATTCTCGGTTTATCTTATCATTGACGAAAAGTTTATCACCCACACATACACACTCCTCTGGCGATGATGTCATGAGAAATGCAAGACAAAATGTAAAGCAGCAGGTCTGTTTTAAGTAGTTAAACTACAGTCTGGCCACACTAGTTGCTTACAGAAATGATTATATGGCTCTTCACACTCTTTCAGTGAACAGATCTTAAAAGAAACATTTTTTCTTTGTGTGAAGAACTTTTTAAAATCTAAAGAATCTTTTTCCACTTAAAGAACCTTTCATGGAATGTAAAGGTTCCATAGATTTTAAATGTTCTTCATGGAATCATTGATGCCAATAAAAAAAAAAAAAAAAAAAAAAAAAAAAAAAAAAGATTTATCAACATGAAATCCCTAACTTTTCGTCAGCAAAGTCTAAAGACAGTTTGGCATCTTTCCAGCAAATTCATTGATTTTTTGTTTCGTATATCAGCACAAAGTAGGGGTGTGAATTGGCACTGGTTTCACGATTCAATTCAATTACGATTATCATGTCAACGATTCGATTCGATTTCACGATGCATTCTTTGCATCCTCGGTTTTCAATAATCCTGCACATGGCTACATTTTCATCAGTAAATAGTCTACAAGCAGTCAGATATATGAACTCCCTTTTTATTTTATCTGCTTCAAATAAAACTTAAGTCTTAACAGTAGGGTTGGGTATCATTTAGGGTTTTTTCGATACCGGTGCCAAATTGATACTTTTAAAACGGTACCGGTGCTAAAACGGTGCCTGAACCGATACTTTTTACACAAAAATATCTTGAATATCACAGGATTTTCTAAGACTGCAGTGGGTGCACATTGGGTTCAGGGGTATGCCCCATATTTCAAATTTAAATGCAAAAATGTCGCATTTTAAGAGTGGAATCAAATGACTAGATCAAATGAAGAATTATTTGCTTATGTAAACAATTTTGTGCTCTAGTAGTAATTTATTTATTGGTTGCATAGATGTGAATGCACAATTTTCACTACATACATTCTTATAAAATCTACAAATGATATTCTGTCCAACACAGGGAGTGACTTTTTCTTCCTCTTTTGTTGTTTGATTATTATTAACGCTGACATTTAATTCAAGAGACAAAATGAGACACCAGTTCACAAGAACGAGACGATGTCGAGATTATTCAGTATTCAAAGTGAGACCAGATACAGAGCTATAGACAAGTACACAACCTTTTATAGCTTACATACTAATAACAGCCAAGATATGTTATGTAGCCTAGTTTGCACGCATTGAACATTGCTCTCTGTACTCAGGGTATTAAAATTGCGTTTGAATGCACGTGCGCGTTTTACTTTTGGTTTCGTTTTAACGATCACGCAAAATTCTCGGCGGTGCTGAGCGTGCATTCAGTACATCAGTACAAGACAATAATTTAACAAACGAATTTGGGCACAAATAGTACTTTGAAACGCGGGTGGATGCCCCCCGTCCCCAGTGGAAATTATTCCCCTGAATGTAGCTAAGTTAGCTAAGCTAACGGCAGACCACCTGCTGCAGTCAGAGCAAGTGTAACTATAGTTGCTGCATTCACACGCCTCTCGGATGGTCTCATTTCCCATGGATTTGTGCTTTTAATTCGAAATGTGAAAATAGACAGTAACTACAAAGATGTCTTGGATGTGTATCATCAAAGTGTTCCGAAGTTCATGTGAGTTTTCTCATTCAGGAATTCATTATTTTTCCAGTAATTCTGACACCCCATGAATGCAGAATTTAAATTTAACTAGCGATCATGCATGTTGATGAATCAGTGCTTCTTACATCCATGTCATAACACCAGAAGACAAATATTTAAATATTAAGTGGCACCGAAATGAGGCACCGAAATTCGTGTTATGATTCGGTCCTGTATGTACCGGTCATATGGGTACCAGTGCCGTATTGGCACCAGGTTTCGGTACCCAACCCTACTTAACAGAGTAAATACACTAGTAAATGAACACTAGTAGTAAGTGAACACTAGTAAATACTAAAGGCACATGAAACTGCTCCCTTCTGCCATTTTAAACTCGGCTGACTGACACGCGTATATGCGAATGACGTCATAGGCTATAATTGATTAAGGTCTATTTCTGCATCGATGCAACGATTAATTTCAACACCCCTAGCACAAAGTCCATAACATTTTGGCAGCATGATCTGAAAGTGATCCGGGTCAAATTTGGTGAAAATTGGACAAACAATCTAGGAGGAGTTCGAAAAAGTAAAATGACAAAATGTACTGGTAATTTTCTGCCAGGATATATTCTTTTAACTCTAAAATACAATATATTGCAATGCATAATTCAAAATACAGGTCATTGTTGGAAAAATGTTGCTAGAAATGCTGGAAAACCTATATTAGTTTTGCAAACAGCTGAGCTACTGTCTCAATACTAACAGACGCCACTACTAGCATTACTAATTCTTATTCCCCAGCAATGCTGAGGAGAGACGAGAGGACTATAAATCACAGATTCATGAAGTGAACTCTGGGTCCCAGATTTTACTGAGGATTTGAAGTTGAAATAACATCTTTTATGGAGTGTGAGTAACGTCTGTAGCGGGATCCGTGAAAGCGCTCGCTCTATTGATAAAATATTTTCACTGGCTTCCCATATAAAGCTCTTTAAGCCACAAACCAGACCCACCAGCAGCCAGACAAACCACAAAATCAGTGTGAAGAATCACTGTCTGATTGAAAAAATAAATATGAAATTGTCCATTGCATATATTTTCATGCTTGAATGCATATCACAATGTTACTGTGACTAAAAAATGAGATTAAAATGAATGACATTACAGAGATAGATATATAGAAAGAAAGAAATACAATTAAAAATGTAATTATTGTTCACAATTTTTGAACAATTATTTTAGAACAAAAAATAAAATAAATAAATATTTGAAAAATTAAAGACTTAAAGACCCTGAAATAGGGGAGGACAGAAGAAGGAAGAGTCTGGAGAGGGGGAGGGAAAAAAATAAGGCAAGGAAAATCAATCAGAAGGTCATTTACATCACTCCTTTGCCAGATGGCATTGTGGGAATAGCTGTCATGCATTGGCAGCCCAAATGGGTGTGTGACATAAGTGCATCTAAATGAGTGTGTGTGTGTGTGTGTGTGTGTGTGTGTGTGTGTGTGTATGAGAGAGATACTGTAGATACAGAGAGGGTGGAAGACTCATTAGGAAATAAAAAGTATGAACAGGTGGAACGGAAAGGTTACATAGATCACTTAACAGATAAAGAGATAAACATTCAGGGGGGACCTGGGTAAGCTGTGCCACTTGTCCTGTAGTCAAGAGGAAATGAGATTGAGGTAAAACTAAGTGTCTTAATTATATTTTAGAATATCTGCTATCAAGTGACATTAGAAAAATACACTTCCAGTCAAAACATGCTAAAATTCAGCAATAAAATCACAGGAATAAATTACATTTTAAAGTATATTCAAATAAAAAAAAAAGTTATTTTAAATAGTAAAAACATTTCAAAAATTGACTGTTTTTGCTGTAATCAAATAAATGCAGGCCAGGTGAGCAGCAGAGACTTCTTTGACTTCTTTAGACTTTTGACTGGTAGTGTATATGCATAGGTGCTTTTTTCAAACGTCACTTGATAGAAGATATTCTAAAATATTATTAATACATTAATCTCATTTCCTTTTAACTAGAGGGCCATCTTAAGTCACATACAGAAATACGCCTTTTCATAAATAAGTGGTCCACATTAGTAAGTTGATAAGTACTGTAATATATGAATACAGAAAACACAATTACATTTATGCAGTTGCATTGCATTTAAGCTATTCATCTTTTTAGTTCATGCATTCTTTGGGAATTTAACTATTGTTTTTTGCTAGTGTAATGCTTTTCTATTAGAGGAATACTGTATAAATGCAAAAGTTATAATGCACAATTGTTTGCCACATTATTATTATTTTTTTGCATAAAGTGAGAGTGTTTTAACTGCACAGACACACAGACACCATTTTAGTACTAATAAAGTTTTTATTGCATATATAAGTTACCCCAAAGCATCATAATAATAAACCCTTCACCTGCTTACGTAATTCTGGGGAAAATGCTTAATTTAATAATTTATGATTCATTTTTAACCAAATAAATTTAATGGCTTTATTCAGTGGTGATTCTGTTCAAAATTTGGGGGTCAGTAAGATAACATTGATAATAGCTGTAAATCAGTAGGATCATTTAACATATATTAAAATATTTTAAATTGTAATACTTTTTTTTTTTTTTTTGCAATATTACAGTTTTACTTTACTTTGTAAAACTTTGCTTTGCTAAGCATAATGACTTCTTTTAATTTGTTTTGACACATTCCAAATATTTTTGTCCCATGTGTATCTCTCAATCACAGGCAGCTGCAAATGATGGGCCTTTTCTAAAAATATGATCACATTATAAACACTGTGCACAGTTTTAAAACACATCTTGCCCCGCTCTCCCCTATACATAATGATGAGGTCAAGAGCAACATAAAAACAGACAAAACCAGAATAAAAAGAGATCATTAAAGGCTACAGATGGTGTCGGGGGGTCAGAAGGGGTGTATCATGTTTGAATGAGTGTATGTGTGTGTGTTCGTACTCACCCGTGAAATGGAGAGAGGCATGTTGAAGTCTTTCCCCCCCTGCAGTCTGAAGCCCCATGGGGCTGGACCCTGTAACACCACACTGTATTTACCACTCATAGCTGTCTGATATAAAACACACCCACGGAGGCTGCCAAATGCTCAGAAACTCCTTACAGAACGCCCTGGAAAGACAGAGAGAGAGAAAAGTGTTCAGTCAGACACTGTTAAAAAAAGCTTGTGATTTAGAACTAGATTTTTACTTTTTCTTAAATCAAATGCGAGTGGAAAAACTAAGAGGTTGCCAAAGCATTTCTATGCAGTATTTAGCGTGTTTTTTACTCACAAAAACCTGTTTTACTTGAAGGCAACCTCTTAATAGAGGCTTATAAGGAATATAAATAGAGATGCTTGCTATATTAAACACTATTAATAATATTTGGTAGCAGAAAGTATTATAAAAGTCATATATAAAAAAAACTGTGTCATTTTAAAAAATGAAGATGGTTGTATATATAGTACAGTTCAAACGTTTAGAGTTGGTAAGATTTTTTTGTTTTAATGCTCACCAAGGCTGCATTTATTTGGTCAAAAAAAAAAAAAATGTAATAAGAAGATATTATTACAATATAAAATAGCTTGTTTTTATTTTAATATATTTTAAAACGTAATTTATTTCTGAGATGCAAAGCTGAATTTTCAGCATCATTACTCACATGATGTCACATGATCCTTCAGAAATCACTCTAATATGATGATTTGCATTAGCATTTATTATTATTATCAATGTTGAAAACAGTTTGGCTGCTTGGTATTTTTGTGGAAACTGCAATCGATTTTTTCAAGATTCTTTTTAAGATTTCTTTTAACATCGTAAATGTTATTACTGCCACTTTTGATCAGTTTATTGCATCCTTAATTTCTTTAAAAGAAAAACAAACTTTTGAACAGTACTGTACTGTAATACAACAAACTGTCAAATGAGCAAGTTCACATGCATTTACCAAAGCTAAAGCGAAGCAATCGTTATTAGAGAAATTTACCTTCAGAAAGCAACAATCTTGACAAACAGAAACACAAACTCCTCTGCAATACAGGTCTAAGGTCCGACACAAAATGATCCACACAGATAGCAGATTGCCCATTTATACCCATCTATCAGAGGGGGTGTGTGTGTATTTTGGGGGTTGGGATGGGGGTGCTAGGCTTACACATTGATATTTTGGGAACAGCCCCTAGTCGTACTGCCAAATATTAAGGAGGAACCATCATAAAGCCAACAGAACCCAAAACAAAGGTCCTGAGATTAGACGATTAGGATCAGACGCTGGAATGTTCCACAGGGTCAGATGGGCGTCCCGTCATCAGCACATTTCAAGAGGGAACGCTTTAGCCTGCCAGTATCTCTGTCTACTGCTCATATTGTCCAATAATTTGTCATGGGAAAAGAGTAAGAGTGATGTAAACACTGGAATACAGATGAGATTCACATGTGATCCATGCTGTCATCACGCATTATTCAGAACGCTCTTCATCTGTTATCAATCAGACAAATGTCACTTTTATTAAACAAATCCATAAAATGGAAAGCTATAGTAATGTTTCTATTATGTTGTACTGTACTTTGTTGATTGTGCCTGGCTAGTGTTGCACTGCAATTTTGCATTTAGTATAAATATCATGGATGGTTGATTGGATGGACGGACTGTAAGATGACAGACGGATGGATGGCTGATGGATGGATTGATGAATAGATGGATAGAAAGATGATAGATGAACAGATGGATGATAGATGGACGGATGGATGAACATACAGAAAGATGTTGGACGGATGGATGGACGGACAGACTGAAAGATTATAAATGAACAGATGGATGATAGATGGACGGATGGAAGAACATACAGAAAGATGTTGGATGGATGGATGGATGGCTGGATGGATGGATGGATGATAAGACTGAAAGATGATAGATGAACAGATGGATGGATGGACGAACGGACGGATGGGCGGATGGATGGATGGAAAGATTGAAAGATTATAAATGAACAGATGGATGATAGATGGACGGATGGATGGACATACAGAAGGATGTTGGATGGATGGATGGAAAGATTGAACGATGATAATGAACAGATGGATGGATGGAAGGATGAATGATAAATGGACAGACAATAAGATGATGGATGGATGGATGGATGAATGGAAAGATTGAAAGATTATAAATGAGCAGATGGATGATGGACGGATGGATGGACATACAGAAAGATGTTGGATGGATGGATGGATGGATGGATGGATGGATGATAAGAATGAAACATAATAGATGAACAGATGGATGATAGATGGACATACAGAAGGATGTTGGATGGATGGATGGATGGATGGATGGTAAGATTGAAAGATGATAAATGAACAGATGGATGGATGAATGATAAATGGACATACAGAAGGATGTTGGATGGATGGATGGATGGATGGATGGATGGATTGAAAGATGATAAATGAACAGATGGATGGATGAATGATAAATGGACATACAGAAAGATGTTGGACGGATGGATGGACGGACAGACTGAAAGATTATAAATGAACAGATGGATGATAGATGGATGGATGGAAGAACATACAGAAAGATGTTGGATGGATGGATGGCTGGATGGATGGAT